>JAYMSW010001589.1:0-15976 GCA_036897725.1 Erodium texanum | reverse complement strand
GATTGGAACCAGTGACCTCATGCTTATTACATGAAGTCTCTGTCACTTCACCCACAACCATTGATATACGAGGCAAATTTACTAAGAATGAGGATTAAAATATGACTTTTAAACGGTAAGATGCATATGCATCAACTAGCACTGGTGTCGAAACCCCAGTACCGATCGACACCGGCCCGTTAGCCTTGCCTTTACGATAACGAATGGTTGTTCTGTTATGATAAACGAATGAATTTGTTTTTTTTCCTCATAGACAAAGTGGATTATGCAATTTTAGACCCGATTCGCCCGAGACCCGATCGGATGGATTCGTAATTAAAATATAATCTGATAGGCGCACAGTGGGTATGATTGTCCAATACCCTCAAATATGTAGGTGGATGAGATGGAGTGCGAGTCAAGTCGGTATCCGCCCATGAATGAAGACTCATAATAACAAAAAAATACCTTGTATTACAGTTTTTTGTAGGTTCATATCTTTTCTTTTTTTTGAAATATAGCTTGCTGTCTTTATTACTGAATAGAGCCTAACAATACAAGCTCTTGCAGTATGGAAGGTAAATTCAAAACATTCCAAACACAATCAAAATAGAGTTGGGCGTCTCTGGCAAGCCTATGTGACACCTTCTTTGCTGATCGTCTGACAAAGTCAATGGAAACCTCTCTTAAATTTTGTAGGAGGATTCGACATTCTGAATTAATGAGGCTGAGTGGAGTGAGTATCCAAAGTTCGCTTCTGATTTGCAGGACCAGACTCTAACAGTCTGTTTCTATATCAACTTTGCTCCATCCTTTAGTACTGAGTCTCTGTAGAGCCAACCTTATACCCAAAGCTTCCAAAATCTCGGGGTCGGTAATCCCCGAAACAACCTCACAATGTATGTCCACAACCTCTCCAGCGTTGTTCCTTGTTACCAAACCAAGACCTCCGCCATTAATAGCCAAAAACTAAGCTCCATCAACGTTAGTCTTTAATCTACCAAGACTTGGTTTACTCCAGTTGGCTCTACACGGTCTAGACTTACTCTCCGAACTATTGAGTGAATTTGCTGCAATCCATTGCTGAAGCTTTGATTTGACTTGAAAGCACATCATTCGGAGATCACGGTCTAAATGTTTCCACACCTTCTCGTTTCTACTGCACGAAATATCATCGCAAAGCATCATAAAAGAACCTCTAACCTCAACAGGTAGAGATGACAAGTGCTCTAAAATTTGTGGACCAAGTACAGCATCCGTAGGTCTCAGTTAGTGAAGACCCGACTCTGCCCAAACTCTATCGCATAATGACAATGAAAAAACACATACCCATCCGTTTCCTCAACCGGGCAAAAAACACACACTTGTCTACTACCTCTACTCCTCTTCTTTGGAGATGACTTATTGTTGGCAAACATCGTGTGATCAATCTCCACATAAAATTTAAAACTTTTGGGGGAACTTTAACCTTCCAAAACAGCTTCCAGTCATTGTGAACATTAGATGTAGGCCACCGATTATGACATACCTGGAGTCTTCTATAAGCACTTTTGACTGAATAATACCCGACTTCTCGTGAAGCCAGTACCAACTATCTTGGCTCTCTAATGCACTAAGAAGTATAGACATGATTGTCTTGGCCTCTACATCATTAAAGAGATCACGAGCTACCTCCCCGTCCCATTCTAATCTTTGCTCAAACATAAGACTTCTCACCTGAGCATTGGCTAGAGACGGATGCTCTGAACGGACCCATGGATCATTGGATGATAACCAATACGCCTCCAAAATTTTTGTGCCATCCCCATTGCATATATATTCTTCATCTGATTCCATCCTTTATCAAATTCTGCCCTTCCAGAATACTTCTCCAAATGAAACTAGGCGAGGAATCCAAAGTAGCGTTAAGGAAATTACCATTGGGATAGTACCGGCTTTTCTAAACTGCAACCAGACTTTTCTCCTCCATTAGCAGTCTCCACCCTTGTTTCCCCAATGGTGCAATATTGAAATATCAAAGATGTTTGAACCCCATTCCTCCCCCATGCTTATGAGAACTCATTCTAGTCCATGACATCCATATGATTCCCGATCTCTGATTACTATTATTTGACCACCAAAACTGGGCCATTAGCTTCTCTATTTCCCCTGTCAGTGTTTGAGGTAAGAGATACACCCCCATGGGAAGATTGGAAGAGCCTGACAAACTATCTTTAGTAGTATTTCTTTCCCTGCCTTTGACAACAACTTACTATCTCATCCCTTAATTCTGTTGGTGATTCTGTCATGAATGAAGGATAAAACAACTCTTTTATGTCTACTCATTAAAGCCGGGAGACCTAAATAAGAAGCATTAGGTTTGGCCCTCCCCATCCCGAGCTTCTGACAAACTTAAGTCTTGTTGATCCACAGATACATTATGGCTAAAGACAAGAAAAGAAGTTATACTTTGTTGTTCTTTGTTGGACTTTGTACTTATTTATTCTAATATGACAAATTTGTCCTTAAAATTTCAAATTAAAAATAATAATCCTCAATTTGGTTGTTTTTGGTTAGGTTAGTAGAATGGATGTTTTTATTATAATAGTAAAATTTGAAGACCAAACAAAATTGATTGTGTGTACTTTTCATTTTAATTTAAAATTTTAAAGGCAAAACAATTATTATAATATATTAACACGTGTAGTAAAATATAAGTTTGGAATCACAACTTGCTATAAAAAATCGATAGTACAAAGTAATTTCTTTTGCTACTATCCCTTGTTTCTGCTTGGAATAAGATATATCGCCTAGCCCTTATGTGAAAAATAATCGATTGAGACAAATTCTTTCGTTGAAGTCTTTATGGCAATGGGGGAGGATTATGATTCGGAATTATTCAGAGCTTAATAAAAGCCTATTGACTGCCCGTTGGAAGCTACCCTACCCTGTTATTCTATGCGAGAATTTTCATTTTGTGGCTAAGCGAAGAAATCGATTTCTCATTCCATTCGGATCGATTCAATTAGCTCGAGCCCTCCCATTCCGGCTTCACGAGTATCCAACGACCTTTCTTGTACTTGAACCTGCCAACTCTGTGAAACACTGAAAATTTGAGTGACATTTCAGGTAGCACCTCACCTGCACCTGGTGCCAATTTCAAATCGATCTCATCGACAACTCCAAGCGCCAGTGCTAACGAGGAGGATGCATCGGCTACAACAGCCGGCCCCAGGACCGAACAAATGGCTAACATTAACACAAATATCTTCGACATTTTTTTAATCAACAAAAAAAATGATTAGATTTAAGAACAAGATCCCGAATATGGTGTGATAGTGTGGGAGACGGGAATGAGAATTAATGACACGGGTCTGTTTATAATATAGGAGCTTGTCAGAGTGGATATGTAGTTTCGTAATTTTAAAACGTTGTTATTAACATTATATTGCATCAGTTCTGTATCAACAACAGTTTCTATAGATACTTACTTGTACATAACGTATTAAGATCTGTTGTTCATCATTAGTTACATTCTACTTCTCCCAATGATTTTGATTTGCTAAAGGTGCTTCGAAACTCTTTATGGACTTCCCCAGAACATCCAGAACTGCAACTCTTTGCATCTCTTTTGCTGCAACATATAAGCAAAATAAAAAATGAGATCACCCAATCTTAATATGTAACATGTGCATAGACACCTCTTCTTGTACTTAAACCCTGAGTTAATAGTGAATTAAATATATTTTATCCTACATCAAGGATTCAAAAACATCACGTTCGT
The DNA here is from genome assembly GCA_036897725.1 of Erodium texanum. NCBI lineage: Eukaryota > Viridiplantae > Streptophyta > Magnoliopsida > Geraniales > Geraniaceae > Erodium > Erodium texanum. Next base: position 12,234 of record JAYMSW010001589.1, on the reverse strand, counting down.
AACTTTCTCTTCAAAGTTTCCTAGATGGAATTATGGCATGTCTCAGTCTTTCTGGGTTTTAAATTCAAACAAAATTGACCTGTTCATGTCAACCTCAATCATCACTTTACCTAACCATTGTCAGGACATGTTTCATTTCAAGATTTTGGTTTGAAACAATTAATAGGTATTGTTCACAGAAAAGCGAGAAGAAAAGAAATGCAGAAAGTCATATCTTCACTGTACCTTCCTCCAGTGAAAGCTGAATAGATCTCTTTTCCAAATCAAGAGCATGTCTGCTAAGTTCGACTGAGGAAAGTGATCGTAGGACTGAAGAAATAGATTAAGTCAATAAGTGAATCACAAATTTGCAGTAGAATTTATGTAATGGAAATATAGAGAATCTTAAGGTGACTTCTTTCTACAAGAGTAAGGCTTACACTGCAGATAGTCCTCCTGATCTGATTGATCTAATTTCCACAACAATATCTGCAACTGCTGAAAACGTTCTTGCCAATTCACATTCTCCGTTCTCTTTGGAGCACCCACAGGAGGAATAGTAGGAGTTGGGGCATGGTTTGATTCTGATGGTCCTGAACTCGTACCATTGCAGTTTCTGCTCTTGCCCAGTTCTGCTTCAGGTTTTCTCCGAACATAGACATGATGCCCATTTGGAGCAGTACTATTTGGAGATTGGTGGCGGGGAGGGCTTCGAGAACATTCAGCTGAAGGTCTTTCAACGCTGGAAACTTTAATGGCATCGGTAACAGGTCCTCTGTCCTTCAAAAATGGAGAATTTCTGATAGGATTGGGCTTAGTGGTTCTGTTGTCATTTTGCAGATCTCTTAATGGTGTCTTCTTTACATCAGCTAGTACTTGCTTATCCCAAGAGGTATGTTCAGTATCAGCAGTGCCTAACCTGTTTTTGTTGAACTTAGGGTCCATCATTTGTTGAACCATCTGAAGTAACTTCTCATGAAAATAATCTAAGTTCATAAATACAAGATTAGAGATCAGATCAACACAATCATACCCATTATGAGAGTAAAAGGAATTTGAATTCAATATGCAAAATACAAGTTAAACAGCAAGTAATACTAGATAGTTATGTGCTAATTGTTTGTTTTATTACAATATGCATCATACAACCATATGAGAAAGGCTTGATAGATAAAGGTTATAACAAGCATATCTCTTGGTTTCTGAGAAAGATCTGGATGTATTAAATAAAATTCTATATCATGAATGACACGTTTATGAACTATAAAGGCCTTGCTAATTCTAATACAACCCTACATCATGAGTCAAATGCCTATAAACTTTAAACTTGCTTTGACCTATAAACTTAAGTTGCTAGGAGGAGGGACCAGCTAGTGTATCAAGAGGTCTCAAACTCCACAAATGTTCAATGTGAGATATTCAACACTCCACTCGTATGATGGCAACTTAAGGGACCAAAGCAGCTCAAATACCAGGTTAAACTAATTGCTTCAAAATAAAAGGTCAAGTTGAAGTGGAGGGCTAAACTATGTCAATCAAGTCTCGAACTACACACACTTTCAACAACTAGCGGAACTTTTGAAATATAGTAAATTGCACAAAAAGCATTGCATGAGTACAGTACACAAAAAAAACTTTACCTTATAAAGCCATGGAAAATTAAACTTCATTTCATTTCTGTGGCTTTAGATCTATTTTGGAGAATTAAATACACCAAAAAAATATGACCTAAACTAATAGATGCACAGTTTGAAACTTAACAACACAAGAATGATCAAGATTAAACTAATTCCTCATATGCTGAATTTCATCATTTGGTGTTTATGGTCATAACATTGTAAAGATTCAACCATCCAAATTGGTCATTTGGCAACCACATTTACATCAATGGAGAAAACAGATAATGATTCTAAACTGAACACAGTAATTAGGAACAAGTGTTTCTTCAACTCCTTTTTTCTATATTAACTAATTAAACCAAAAGATACTTGGATCTGTCCGATGATATGAGCAGAAATAGACAAACAGCTAAGCAATGCTATTTCTAGGTCAGATTTATCATCTACCAACTCAAGTGATCTGCATGAACTAACTAAAAGCTCAAATGATCAAAGAACTGGTAAATGCATGTGATTGACATCACATTTTCCTACTATTCATCTTTAAACAAAACCCAGAATTCAAATTAACGAATTCATCAAGGTTTTATCCAAAAATATTTTTGCTCTTGATCGTCCAGCAAAAGTTGCAGACAGAAAGAACCTAGACTCTTGAAACATGGGTTACACTTAAATTCGAAAAGGAAAAAAACCCACGAGATCAATTACATCAAACTTGGGTTTGAAGGAAATTGATCATGTCTTCTCGTTCACTGTAGCTCCTAAAATGTATCAACCCAGAAACAGAATTGGAATTGTAATACAGAATATTGAATCTACATGCACATAGAGAAAGCGAAAAACGAAGAAACTTTAGAAATCGAAGCGAAATGGAAGAGCATTTTACCTCAGCTCATTGCAACCGCTCGGAGAGTTCGGGCTTTGAAAGGTTTATGGAAGCTTCGGCTCCAACGATATAAAACAAAGTTTTGCAGAAAATGAAACAGGTGAAGAAAGTTAATTTACCATCCAGTCCCTCCGCTCTACTTTTGCAGTTACAGTTTGACCCTAATAGTTATGGAAATGTTTACACAAAGACACAATCACCTATTTAAGGTCATTAATAATTTCCCATTTTCTTTTAGAAATACATTGTTTGTAGAGCAATTAACTATGTCAATTACCAACTGATTTTCATCTTAAATTAAGAGAGATTGGGATAAATACGAAGCGGTAAATGATTTTTTTTTTTTGTAAATTACAACATTTCGTTAGCCAGACCCTCAAATAGCTAAAATATATATATTTAAACGAGAATGGTTGATTGATTGTGTTGTCATGTTTTTTATAGGCTTTTTTTATAATATTGTGATTTTTATATATCAAATACAGATAAGAGTCAATCTTATTTATATATAAACAAAGAAATACTACTACTTGATTTTTTTTATATAATTATTATGATTGATGTAACAATGACTTAATAATAAGTTAAATAGCTCATTTATGTACCTTAACCTTATTTTTTATTTGAGAGAGAAGTTCAAAAGTAGGAGAGGAACTTTGTTACTAGGATAACCAGTTTTGGTTTTTTATAAGGTTAATAATTATTTTTATGAATTATCTTCGAACACGTAGTTTGATAGTGACTTTTCATACTTGATTTTTTTAGTTACGTTATTTTAAGATTTTATAATATCTAAAAACTCATATCTCTCATCCTACACTCTTCTAGTTTCAATATATTTGAGAAGGATATCAAGAACGAATCAAATTTCACTATGGCTTATATTGTGCAATTTACCTTCTTTCTTTTTAGTAGTATTGAATTAATTTAAAGCAAGAAAAGCAAGTAACAGTGCTTACAGACAAATTTGCTGTGTTAAAATTCTCGAAGTCTTCATTCAAATACTAGAACAGTATGTTGTAATAGTTCATTACCATTTAATTTATACACACTCCTGTTCTGCTGTAAATTAATATCCTGATATTATACAAAAAAAAACTGGTAAAAAACCAAATATAATGTCTTACCAAAAGAACCAAAGGAATCTAAATACATGATGAGTAACAGAAAACCAAAAGACTCAAACTCTTGTTTATCAGAAACTTGCATCTTGAAGCACCATACTGTTTCTTGATACTACTCAATCATGCTCAGATCATAGCGTTCATCAACCTTCATAGGAACATGCAACCTCTTAATCATTACATGTATCTCATTTATCTCAGAATGTGATTCATCACCAGCAACAAATCTACACGCTTTATCACCAACTCGAACCAAACTATAACCAGAAACAACCTTCAGCCCTTTCTCCTTCACTAACTTCCTCATCTTCGCAGCATCACTCCAAAACCCACCCGTAGCATACAAGCTCATTGTAAGCAAGTACCCATTTGAGTCCATAGGATCCAAGTCAAGGACACGACGTGCAGCTTCTGCACCTAGCTCAATGTTCTCATGATTCCTACAAGCACTCAAGAACGCCCCCCACACACTTGGCCCGGCCTCGGGCATCTTTTCTATTATACCCAAAGCACAATCAAGTCTTCCCGCCCGAGCCAACATGTCAACCACACAGGAATAATGCTCCAATCCAGGGGCAATCCCATGATCTTGGGCCATTGTTGCAAAAAAGGAGAGGCCCTCTCGGATTAAACCCCCATGACTACATGCAGATAACACAGATAGTGCAGTCACGGCATTTGGCTTCAGACCGACTCGTTCCATTTCAGGAAGCAAAGATAAAGCTTCACGTGCAAGACCGTGCATCCCATATCCACCTATCATTGCACTCCATGAGATTATGTTTTTATGGGGAATTCTATCAAATGCCTTTTTAGAAGGATTAATTGCTCCACATTTGGAGTACATATCAACAATGGCTGTTCCAACTGTTACTTCTGAATCCAGGCCTCTTCTGATTGCAATTCCATGGGCACTCTTGGAGCGATTCAGGTCAGCAGAGAGTGTGCAAGCTTCAAGAAGATTTATAATGGTGATTGCATTGGGATTTACTTGTGCCTGGTTCAGCTTTTGAAAGACAGCTATTGCTTCATCCGGCTTTCCACAATGAGTGAACCCAGCAATCATAGTACTCCACAAAACTACATCCCTTGTATTCACACCATAAAAGAGATTTGAAGCATGATCAACAAGATAGCAGCTTGCATACGTGTCAATCAAAGAATTTAGCAACATTTTGTTTAAGTCAAATCCTCGCCTGATTATCACACCATGGACCGACTTGCAATGCATTGGGAGGACAAAGAACTTGCATATTTGAAGAATATTTACAAGTGTGACCTCGTCAACCTCCATTGCTTCCTTCTCCATAGAGCGAAAAAGCGATAAGGTTTTTGAGTGTTTCTCATTAAGGACAAACCCAGATAAGATAGAATTCCAGGAGACGGTGTTCTTTTGAGGCATCTCATTGAAAACTTTGAAGGCAGAATCAACAACGGTGCATTTAGAGTACATATCAATTAAAGAATTCCCAACAAACAAATCACAATCTAAACCTCTACGTATCACCAATCCATGGAGCAATCTTCCCATAGAAATGTTTCTCAAACTAGCACAGGCTTTCAGAGCACTAACTGCAATCACACCATCTGGTTCAATCATCCTAGACATCATCTCCTGAAAAAATTGTAACCCAATCCCAGGTTCCTCTATTTGCATATATCCCTTAATCATCAAACTCCAAGATATAACATCTTGATCACACATTTCATCAAAGAGTCGCCGTGCACACTCCATGTTGTCATCTATGTATATACCCAACAAAGAGTTCTGAACAGAAGGAAAAGCCCAAAACCCACTCTTAATCATGTAACCATGTAATTTTTGTCCTTGGACGGTAGCACCAAGACTACGACATGCCTGAAGGACAAGCACCAAAGTGGAAATATTGGGTTCAAATCCAGCAAACCTAGCTTGGTTAAAGCACCACAACCCATCTCTTGATGCACCCTTATTAAGGTACCCATAAACCAATATATTCCAAGAAACCGAATCCTTGCTCCTCATGCTATCAAAAAATTTCACAGCCAACTCCAAGTGCCCATATTTAGTATACAAGTCCATTACTGAATTACCTATGGAAGTGAGTGATTCAAATCCTTGCTTGATCAAAGATGCATGAAGAAACTCTCCATGCCTAAACGATAAGCTTGAACACGCTTTGACTATAGAAGGGAAAATTGAAGGGTCTGATGGCCTAACTCCTACATTATTCATTTCACAGTAGTGTAAAGCCAATTCTTGCCGTTTTCCACTACATGATAATTCTTTAATCCTCGAGTACCAATTAGGCAGATTTGAACCCAAGAGAAGGGCTGGACTTGGGGGTCGCATTGCTAATGCTAACAAGCAAATGCAAGAACCTGCTCTCAAATAAATAGAACCAGAGAACTAGTATTCTTCCTCTGCACGGAGAAGTAGCCAACATGAAATAAACACAGCCCGCCAACAATAAGACGCAGAATTTGGCAGAACCAACCCCTCAAAACTCTAGAACATAATCACATATACAACTTAACCCATGTTAGGGAATCAGATTAACGACCTACCCATCAATCGCCACGAGAAATATTCCTTGGTTTCTAGCAAAAACTATATGGATACACTTCAAAAACACTATTTTTACAGGAGAAATGATGAAAAGTGGTCTCTGTGGTTATAAATGAAAGCAGAACTGGGAAACAAGGGGAAAAGGGAAATCTTGCCTGGAATACAGAAACAGTAGCGAAGAGCGCCAAGCAGGTCACCGTCTTGTACACCGACGAAAGCATTGTGTAATGTTAGAGCCTAGAGGCAGCCTGCGAGACAGGGCCGGCCCTCACAATTTTGGTGCCCTAAGCCACAATTATTTTTGAGCCTCTTTGGTTGTGAAAAAAAAAAATTATCTTAATTTTTGAAAATATTTTTTCTTCGTTCTCGTTTTAATTATTCATTAATATTTTAACTAAATTATATTATCATATAAATAAATAAATTTTCTTAACTTACTACTTCAAATTAACCAAAAAATTTACTTCAAATTTTTTTTTTTACCAATAATTTAATTTTATGACTTCTATTCTAAAAAACTTACCTCCAAAACTACACTCAATATTTTATTATTGTATTTAATACTATAATATTTTGTTGTATTACATGGATTTTTTTAAATATCAAATTATTTGATCTTTCAAATCTTAAATTTTGAAATTTCTTTAGTTTATTCTTGGTATTTTTTCAACAATCAAACAATATGTTATACGCCTAATTCCAAAAGTAATATAAAAGTTAAAAACGAAAATAAATCTTATTAGTCACTTTCTAATCTTTTTAACGGCAAACTTGTGTGTACCAAAACATTTAGAGATGATGATAATATAAAATACAATAGTAAGTGATATATTAAATAATAGGATTTAAAGCTTCAAATAGAAAGATGAATAAAGGATTAAAATTCTATATAATTCTATATAGATATTTTAATTGTATAGATTTCATTTTTTATATCTATTAATAACCAAATAACTGTTACTTTGAAAGATGATTTAATGAAAAAAAAATTCTTAAATAAGTTCTACTCATACAATTACTTGTTTTAATGGAAACGGTTATATCCTACAAATATATAAACAGTTATTATCTAAAAATTTGAGCCTTGATGATTGTAAGCCCAAGCCGTCCCTTGGTGTGCTTGGCCCCAAGGCCGGCACTGAGTGTTGTCCTCTTGCTTATTCGGGGGAGGGGTCCAAGAACCTGCATTTCGACGTCACGATTCCTCCCCTTCGCCACCAGCTGGTCCTTTTTTTACTATTGCAGAAACTCAACGAACTGCTCCTGCAAGGTTTTTGTTCAGCCATGACTTCCAGTTCTGATACCAGATTGTTCTGGTCCCCAAGTCTAGATCGAGTCATGGGTCCTGAATAGCTCTAACCACAAGCGCTTCCGTGAAGGAAAAGAGGCTGGCTTTCGACAACCTATGTTGATAGCGAGGTTCGTTAGAGAGAACACTCAATCACACACACAAGTAATTTGATTTTTCAATTCATGCCTTTATTTATGTTCCAGGCCATATGAATAGCCACTGAAGATTAATAACTACATAGTAAAGATAAGATAAAGATCATGGCATCCCATGATCTTGCCAACTACTTAATCAAGCTGAATATTCTCCAGTAAAGATAATAGGCGTGTATCTAAGGGAAGACTCGGCTTCAATGTAGCACCTCTTATGGGTTGTTGAGGTTGTGTCTAGAGATTTTTATTTGTTTGAGGTTCTAAGGTGGGAGATCCTGAGTATGAATATGAGTTTTTGGGTTTTGTGGTCTTGGAGGTGTTCGGTGTTGTACTTAAGTGTAGGCTGGGGGTAAAACGGACATTAGGTCTTTGTCCGGGTTCTTATTCAGCTTGAACGTCTTGGTACACCATCTCTTGAAATTTGGGGAGAGTTTTCTTAGCTGGTGCTGAGCTCCATTCTCTGATTTTGTGTGTTTTAGGTTTTGGGGCTTTGGTTTGCGTTGCTAGGGTGGGTAGAATTATGTTCCAGGGAAAAGTGGTGTGTTCTTTGTCTCTCTTTTCTCGGTGAACAGAGGTTAATTTTGAAGTATTCATGGCACTGGGTAGCTTCAAGTGTGGTTTGGAAAGGCAGCAGGTCAGCCTTGGAGTCCTCAAGGCACTGGTAGCTTCAAGTTTGATCTGGAAAGGTGGTGACAGCCCTAGTTGTTTGATTAAAAGGTTGAGTGCAAATTGAAGGGAACGAAGAAATGTGAACATGTTCCTCTGGTGGTCATCTATATTTGGGCGAGAGATTAGCTAAGAAGCAAATTGGAAGATTGTCTTCTTGTCCTATTGACATTGCAGTTTGGTTTTGGATGGGTTTTAGGCAATTGTAAGGATTTTGAATTGCAGTTTGGGTTAAAGTGAGGGTGAGGACTTGAGGGGTTGTTATTGGGTTAAGGTTTGCATAAAATCAATCTTGAAGGTTTGGGTTGGGTATAGGTTCTTCGGAGTAGTTCTTCAGACTCAGTTATGGTGGCAAACTCTGTGAGATGTCGTCTAGTAAGTAGGTCATTGTACTTACTATTTTACTATCCTTTTTATCTTGGAAAGATAGTTACGTAATACACAAAATTTGCTGATAAAAAAATATAATTGTTGAAACTTCACTAATTCAAATTCAAAACTAATTATTTCTTTAAATATGACAAACCAGTATGAGTTGGTTTAATCCAAGGCCATAACATGGTGATTATGTTATAGATTTCAGATGGCCTCTTAGATCTTTTGAGGAAGCAGAGAGGAGATGCCTTAATCTGCACTAGGAAGATCAATTGGTTCGGTTTCATAGGCCTAGAGGTTTTTCGGTAAAACAAGCTTATGTAATACTTCTCCCCAAGGAAGGCATGCCTGAACCTCCAATTTTTTTAGCATTCTCATGGCTTGCAGTACGCAATGCCAATACTTCAAAATGCTTCCATGAGGATTGAGGAATCTCTTCAACTCTTGCTCGATGTATTTGTATTTTCTGCAAATCCAACTTTAAGGATTGTGTACATCTCTTTCTTCATTCATGAGCTTGTTATGAACTGGGGAAGGAGAAGGCTGCGACACCGTCTCGGGTTAGTGAAATAGAATAAGAACACTTGGAATGCCATGTGGCTGGTGTAACTGATTTTGTTGTTGAAGCCGGAACAGTTTTAGTTTGTCGGGTGCTTGTGGCAAAGATCACTGAAGAAACAGCCAAGCGCGCTGAGGACAGGGCTCGACGAGTGAAGGAGGCAGCAACACGGGCCGAGTAGAGGATCGAGCTTTGATACACTGCATGACTCAAGCATTCGAGTCCAGACAGATTCGCCGAGGAACCAATACTTCCGAGCAGAATATCAACAAGCACTAGAAGCTCGAGATAGGCGCGGATCGCCGCCTCCCCTACAGCGAGCAAGGGATCTTCCAGACTGAGTCATTCAAGACGGCACCAAGAGGACTTGAACGGAGTCGCTAGATCTTCTGAGCGAGGACGAGCCATTTCATAGGAACAGTGCGGCCAACGAGCATAACCACTTGGTCAAGGCCAAAGCCCGAACGGAGAGCCCAGACAAGCACGACCATGGGAACGGACTCACAGAGGAATGAGTCGCAGGAGATCCAAAAGACAAATTGGATCACCATAGCCAAGCGAGGGAAAGAGACAAGGCTTGTGCTTGTACTTTCCCGCGACGGATTCCCAAACAGGCCAAGACTCTTTCTAATTTCACAAGAGGACAAGGAGTTAACACCATTGGAAGACCAGACCGAGCCCGTGCCTGAACTGGATTTGGATGATTACCTCGAAGAAGATCTGAGATGCATAGGGGGACGGCATGATTCCGACCATTAGGTTGGAAGGTACGATGAGGGCCAAAATGTTGGCCAACACCGGAGCCACTACTACATTCCTGGACACCCAAACGGGCCTAGTGCTCCTTCTGGATATGGAGCCGATGAGACCCTTTTGGGTGAAGTTTGGAAACAACGAGCGGTCACTTTGCAATACCAAATGCACCATGTCATTTCAGATTCACAAGTTTACTTTCTATATTGAATTTCGAATACTGCCTCTGGGGGACTGTGATTGCTGCTGGGCATGGACTTCATGAGACTGGTCAACCCGTTACATTTTGATCTTATCGATCGTCATGTGACCTTCCATGTGAAGGCCGAGCCGTTCACGATTTATGAGTGCTCCGACAAGAACTTCAGGAAGGGCGGTCTCTTTACTTGGGCCAGCTCCACAACATCGAGCATGAGGTACAGAGCATCACGAACCTGGAAATGGAAGCACTGTTAGCAAGGCACGGGAAGGTTTTTGAGGCTCCGACGAGCCTGCCACCCCGAAGAGAGCACGACCATTCTATTCCCCTGGTGCTGGAAGCAAAGATACTAATGGTGAGGCCATATCGTTACAGTCATGCCAGAATAACATTCTCGAGCAAATAGTACAAGAGATGCTGGATTCCAGCATAATTAGAAGCAGGACCAGTCCCTTTACATTTCCAGTACTCCTGGTGAAGAAGAAAGATAGGACGTGGAGGTTTTGAGTCGATTACCGCAAGCTTAATGAGATCACGGTGAAGGAAAAATATCCAGTTCCGTGCATCGAAGAGCTATTGGACGAATTGCAAGGGAGCCGATACTTCTCTAAGATCGATCTGCGTGCGGGGTATCATCAGATTCAAATCAAGGAGGGTGAAGAGGATAGGACGGCTTTCCGAACCCGTAATGGGTATTAGGACTTCTTGGTGATGCCGTTCGGGCTTGCCAATGCTCCGACGAGCTTCAGTCACTGATGAACCATGTTTTCGAAGAATTTGCCCGAAAATTCTTACTTGTGTTCTTCGAAGACATCTTGATCTACAGTCTGGATTGGGAGTCTCACCTAGAGCATGTGTCGCTGGTGTTGCAGAGATTGGAGGAAAGAGGGTTGGTCGCAAATAAATCAAAATGCTATTTTGGCCAAGCCTCAATCAGCTACCTTAGTCACGTAATCTCCAGTGAGGGCGTGGCGACAGAGCGAGACAAGATCAAAGGGATGCTGAACTGGCCAAGACCGAACTCCGTCAAAGGGTTGCATGGGTTCATCAGATTAACAGGGTGTGACAGGCGATTCGCTAAAAACTACGGCACCATCGCCAAGCCGCTCACATATGTACTAAAAAAAGACATCTTTCAGTGGTCTGAACAAGAAGAGAAGAGTTTTGAAGAGCGTAAGAGAGCCATGGCGAGTGCTCCTGTTCTGGCACTTCTAGATTTTTCAGTACCCTACGTCCTGGAGACCGACGCGGCTAGTCTGGGCTAGGAGTAGTTCTACTTTAGAACGGCAAACCCATAGTCTATATGAGCAAGTGTTTGGGTCCGAAAAATGGCGCTATGTCAGCTTACGAGAAGGAGCTCCTGGCGGTGATTGTTATGGTCAAGAAATGGTTCCAGTATCTACAATTTCACCCATTTATGATTAGCACGAATCAACAAAGCTTGAGATACTTGATGGAGCAGCCTTTGGTAACGGCGTTGCAGAGGAAGGGCATGACCAGATTGCTACGCCTTGATTAGAAATTGAGTACAAGTCGGGTGCGGCAAACAAGGTCGTGGATGCCTTATAAAGGTAGACAAAGGGTCAGATGCGAGTTATCTCAACCATGGTTCCACAGTGGCTCGAAGAGGTCGAGGCAAGTTACAAAGGACACGCGGTGGCCTCAGACCTGGTTACTGTCTGTGGCGCTGGATTCAATGTCAAGGAATCGTCTGAGGAAAGGAATCGTGCTGGTCAATGACAAGGTCTATTTGGGAGAAGCCACCGACCTTAGGACTTGCGTCATCCAAGCCCTCTATTTGTCGCCGGTGGGGGGCCACCCCGGCATGGGGGCCACGACTTAGAGGGTTAAAACCCATTTCTTTTGACCGTTGATGGGCGCAGATATCCGAAGCTTCATATGAAGGTGCGAATAATGCCAGAGGGGCAAGAGGGAGTCTGTGCCGTACCCAGGCCTCCTACAACCCTTGGACACGCCAGAGACCATATAAGGACATAGCTCTGGACTTCGTGGAAGGCTTACCAGTCTCAGGCCGCTTTGACTGTTTCATGGTGGTCGGCTGACCACACCAGGCCCCATCATA
>JAYMSW010001588.1:0-15976 GCA_036897725.1 Erodium texanum | reverse complement strand
GTAATGAGATAGAGGTCAAACAAATCCGCTCAAGTGAAAATCTTGACGATTTATTCACTAAAGCTTTGCCGACGTCCACTTTTGAGAAGCTAGTATATAGAATCGGCATGCATCGATTGAACAAACAACCAAAGTAACTCTGTCAGCTATTAGGGGGAGCAACAATTAGGGGGAGTATGTTTCGTGTGTTGCACTCTTTTTTCCTTATCCAGGTTTTATCCCATTGGGTTTTCCTGAAAATGTTTTTAATGAGGTAGTTTAAAACACGACTAAATGGTGGCACAAGGGAGAGTGTTGCGAAGTGGCCCACCATTTGCCATTTGTGAGTCTTAAGACCATCATTACTATGCTCTTATTGGTTAACTAAATAGATAAATTAAATGAATGTTAATATTATATTAAAAAAAGATAGCTTTTTGTTATCTATAAATAGTTAGCCAATGACAAGCTCTTGTACTACTTGTCTATGCTTAATATAACTTGAGTTCTTAAACTTCTCTACTTGGTTCTTTTCATTTCCAACAACCCAACAGTCCATACACACATCCACTATCTAAAATACTCACTAATCTAACCATTGTCTTGTTTGTATTGTTTTTGACCTTGGGCCATAACATATAAGTCGTTGCCTCAAGTCTTGTTTAAGTTTTTAAGCTATATCACAACAGAAGTTTGTTTTTGAGAAACAAATAAGCTTTTTTTTTTCGAGAACAACAAATAAGCTTAAATGTTAGTACACAACTTACAAAAAATTAAAAATTATCATGACGGTTTAAAAAATTTAAGATGGTATTTTTATACAATATTGATTTTTTTTTTTTTGCATGTACCCTGTCATTCTGTAATTACCAACAAACTTAATTGTTTTGTCATCTTTTCGTGATTTCATTTTAAGTGTTATTAAAAAAAATCATGTTTTAATTAATTTATTCGAAAACAAGAACAACAACCACATGAACAAGGTAGTTAACCATAAGTTGCAGAATTTATCTCACCTATAATCAAATGAAAGAGTGTGAATTCTAGTCCTATATTTGCTTGGTACAAACTCCAAACTAATTTCATCCAAAATCTTTTGTTGCATAATTTAATATAGAACTCGATGTTTTCAATGTGACTGTATTGAAGTCAGAATTTTTAATTTCTCCCCTCTCGTATCCAATATACAAAAACATAGTTCTATTAGTATTTCAAAAATCAATAACAAGCACAACTAATTGAGATTAATAACATGTCCCGACCAAATCTAAAAATTCACCAAAAACGTAGTTCACTTTCCCCCTCCTTTTTCTGCATCACAACTTGTGCTTGTCTAAAGGAGGGCCCTCTTTCGGTCTCTCTGCAAAAGGTGAAAGTAAAAAACACAAACCTTTAATCCAAGTAAAAAAAAATGCACATCCATTTCTACACAAGTTTCCATGAACATCTCATCCTTCCCTTTCATTGAATTGGAAGATTCTTTGCTTCACCATGATGTCCTTGGCATAATGTAATAAGTACACCATAGCAAAATCTACTATACGAGACAACAATCTCATGCTCTATAGTCTATTCTTCCATCATATTCAAACCCATAGTTCCTATGCTTCATTGCTCATAGTACATCCCAAGTTGATCTAATATATTAAGCGACATGTCGGTGTAAATAAAATTTAAATGTTGAAGAATGTAGACAGTCTGGTTTTGATATGTAATATCTTGATATTTTTTTTTATATGTTTGAAAATATTGTATCTTGGAGTAGAAAAATATCTCTATTTCCTAAGGTGAAAATGAAAGACACTCATTTGAGAAAAATGGGTTTTAAATGTTAAAGAACGTAGATAGTTCAATTCTAATATATAGTATCTTGATATTTTCTTCATATGTCTGGAAAATATTGTATCTTGGAAAGGAAAAATATCTCCATCTTCTAGGGGACAATGAAAGACACCTATTTGAGAAAAATGGGTTGTATATGGACCCTTGGATCTTGTACTATCTCAAACACAAACATTGATATATATGGAGCTGCAAAATCATGTTTTGATTTTTTGAATGTGAAACTGGTCAGTTCAGAAGGAGATAGATAAAGCTTCCTAGTACAGTACTGTCTAAGAAGAAAAAGAGACCCTCAATATATTATCGAAAGAGATTGATGATATGCATATATAAGTATATATATATATCAATCATACTATTGGTGACTTTTGATACCAAAGCTAAAAACCTAAGTCATAGAATAAGAGTTTTTATGTTTTTTGTATTAGAAAGAAAGGAAAGGCAAGATTGGTACCAGAAAGCTTTTATGTTGCTGTAGTAAATAGTAATAGTATGAGACCCAGATTTACAAGATGATGATCAAAAGAAAGTTTCTATTTTTCCTATTATCGCGCACACACCTGTAACAATATCCATAAATATGATGAAATACGAGGATCAAAGGGTCTGTCCGAAGGCTATGGCAAGTCTCTGGAGGTCCTTGGTTGTCATGTCCGAACCAGGATGTGATTGGTGGGTAGTGTTGGGCCAGCAACTGGTGCCCGTTGACCCGTCCGTGATGAACTGGGTTGATTCGGGTTTAATCATGTCGGTGAACAAGGATTGGGAGGTGTTTTGATTGATCTGATGTAATGTGGTTCCGACCAGAAATGGGGTTTGGAGATATTCGGACCATTTTATGTCGTCGGTTGTTTCAGCTTCTAATTGTGTCATTGTCATGTCCTTGTCGAGTTTCGCGCTGTCCGGACCGGTGAGCCCCCAGGAGAAGCTGGTGTTGTTGTTGCTTGCATTGTCCCAATTGACATTGTTCTGATCGATTGAGGTTGATGACATCATGTTGGGGTTGAAGCAGAGGTTGTTAATGTTGTTGGGATTGGGATTGTTAAGGTTGTTGGGTCCGTAATTGTTGAGTGACTGGAAGGAGAAGTAGCCGACCAGATCGGGAGGTGCTCCTCTGCAGCTGGTGGAGGAGCTCTCATGGGAGCTGCTCAAGAACCGGTCCAAGAACAGGTCTTGTGTTGGTGCTGTTGCAGAGGTTGTCAATGAAGGAGACCTGGTACCGGTGCTGAGGTTGTTGCTGCTTGTTGTCGGAAGCTGAAGTTGCTTCTCTTTACTCTCGACCTCGGAGAGTGGCTTGTGGGTGTTGGGGTCAATGCCTCTTTGCCTCAGCTTCTTCTTGATACATGAGTTCCATAGATTCTTAATCTCGTTGTCAGTCCTTCCTGGTAATTGAGCTGCAATCTGAGACCACCTGGTTCATAAACCAACAACAACAACAACAACAAGGTCTGGTCAATTATGAATATTTGATAAGGGCAGAGACCAGCTCTGAAGTCTGTGCCCTTATATCGTTCTGATTCAACAGCCCAAATTAGTTCTCTACCTGTTGCCAAGAACGGCATGCAGCTCGACGATCAAGTTCTCTTCTTGCTGAGAAAATGCGCCTCGTTTCAAGTCGGGCCTGAGGTAGTTGATCCATCTGAGCCTGCAACTCTTGCCGCACCTCTGGAGACCTGCGAAAACGATATGGAGGAATGAGAATTACGAGATTCTGAGATCGACCCAGTTCTTGTTTCGTCGATGCGCATTACGGAGAGGAAAAAAGAAACGATTTTGATGGTGGGTTTTTTTGGGTGGGATTGGATAGTAATTACCAGCGAGTTTAGGGACAGAGCTCCAGCATCCATGGCCGTACTTGGTGATGTAATTGAGGAGCTTCTCGTCTTCCTCAGGAGACCAGAGGCCTTTTCGGAGCTTCTGCTTGTAGCAGCAGGAGTGCCTCCCCATTTGGCAAAGGTATCAAATTGTCAGAAACAGGAGAGAGAGTAAATGATACTGATATGGAGGGTTTGAGAAAATCAAGTGGCAGAGACTGGTGGGGAATCCAATTTAATAGCAGTGAGAGCAGTCACCTTCAAGAGGCTGATTGCAGATTTTGGGTGGGTTTTCTAGCCTATTTTTTTTAGGTTTTGTGTTCTTCCTCCCATTGATCCATGTCAGCAGATGGGCTCCACCAATTGGGCAGATCCCTTCAAAGGATAGCGGGTTTACTAAGTATCGTTTGTCTATTTGGAATTGTTCGTCTATTTTAATTTTTGAAATGCTAAATTTATATCTTAACCTGTGCGACAATATTTCGTTTATTTATTCATAAACATTAATCAAAATCAGTTTCAAAAAACATATGTTACAACCTGATTGGTGTGCGTGAGGTTGGCTAATTCTCTCTTATTGTGATCAACAATCAACTTATGAATAGATTGATTAATCGACAACCACAATATCAAGAAAATTGATCTATTATAGATGCTCTAAATCATACGAAACTAGTATCAACTCTTTCTTTAACATCATATTTATTCATACTATACAAGATTACTGTTTGCTTTGAAATTGAGAAGCTCCAATAATATGATGTGGCTGGCAGTCTCTCAAGTGGGGCATGTTTTTTGGAGCAGACATTTCATTTTCTAAAGTTAAGACTTATGGGTAGTGTTGTGATTGAGACTAACCCAAGTTACTCATCCTAGTCATTTTGTAGTCAAACGATAGTACGTGATACATGGTCGTACGATATCTAATGTATTAAATTGTTGTAAATCCGAGGTTGATTGACATGATGAACTAACTATTCTACATTCAAAACTCTAATATGGTTTTGAAACATATTTTCACTATGAACTTTGCTAATTATTTTTTTGAGGAAAAAAAGTATATGTCAAAATCACCGATAAGCTATGAATTGCTTATACATAAGACGAGCTAAAACTTATTTCTTGAAATTATTAATATAAAAATAAACCACCACTTGGTATGGAATTGGAAATTTTTCTTGGGAACAAGAAATGCCCATGAATAGTGATGATTGCAAATATAGTATTTGGCAATAAATTCATGACATACATTGTATTGCATGAATGGGATGGCACCAAAAATAAATAAATACACAAATACAAAGAGTACAGATCTAAAGAATAGAATTCTCCACATACACACTACCAGTCTCTTTCTTACTTCTTTTTAGGTAATTAGTTTTTCATATGTAATTATTTAGAAACCTCTATATATATTAACTTGAATTTTTGAAGAGAATCAAGTTTTAACGTTGTATTATAGCTTAATCTATGGGTAGGGTTATGCAAAAAATCTGTAAATTTGATCCACTCATGAATTTATTCGTTCTGTCGAATCCGGAAAACCTAAATCCGCATTAGCTTGAGCGGATTGTGGATTCGGATTTGAAAATCCGCGGATCATCCGATCTGCCCAAGTTATCCTTCCCAACTCATGATTTTTTTACCTCTCAAGCCAAAATTATAACTCAACCATATTTCAAACCCAGTCTACAAAGAAAGTTAGTTGTCAAAACTTGTATTTGATAAATAATTACAAAATTAAATATTTAGATTATTTGCGGACTCTCTGAGATCACTGAAGTGTCACCACTGGAGTCCCACCCTCATCTCTTCTTGGACTTTACCGGTGCCAATTTCGTCTCTCTCATTGACGAACTCATTCAAATCGGATCCGTCGACCTAACAAAGCCAAATTTCATCTCGGTCTCTACTCCATTTACATCTCAACTTCCTCAAAAAAAAACTCCCCGTCACCACTGTACTCATATTTCGAAACCCTTCTATATTCGAATTTACGGATTCCGACCCGATCCACCCGAAATTCGTGAGGATCTTTACCTTTCTGGACGGATCCGGATCTGAATCTGAAAATCACCAATCCAGAATTATGCGGACAGATCCAAAATGACACGAGTGGACTGAATTTACGCTCATACACAGTCCTATATATGAGTACTCCTATAGGTCAATAACCTAAACATTATTGCATATAGAAAGTCGCATGATGTAAATTCGTTCGTATATCTAGCTTGCACGAAAGGAAAGATGTGAGAGTTTCAAAACTATCAAAGGTAAATCCTATTAATTACCACTTTATAAAATATCAATCACAAGAAATCCAAATACAAAATCACTAGGCCTGATAAAACGTTGATCTTCTTCCGTATCCTATAGATTAACTTTATATCTTTTTTACTCTCTTTTTTTGAAAGATTTTTTTTTTTCCTTTTAAGCCTCATTGACCACTCCAATCATACTAACTTCTTCATTTTATTCAATAGACATTTAACCAGAGGTTGTTGGGTTTTAGGACATTATTTTTATCATAAGATCAATGTATATTTTCTGACTTATAATGTTGGATATATCTTAGATAAAAGAAAAAAAAAAGATTGAACCATGCATTATTATGGAAATAATTGACTGTGGTGATCAGTTCATCATCAGTGTATGGTCAACTTGCTACAAGCTGGCACAAACAAGGATAGGGGGCCTAGTTGTTATCAAAGGTGAATGTTTTGTAAATTTTACTTGACCTTAATGTAGAGTAACTAATTTTATGCTACTCCCACATGTTAGAATTTATCATTTTAAGTTACCAATCACAATGTTTGATTCTTAGGAGACAAAACACGTTTAGAACATCAAGTCATTTCTAGTGATCATCATGAAGCTGTAGAGTTCTCGTCAATGATGTTTCATCGATCCAAGCCATAAAACGATCCAATCGATTTACTGATGAGAATGAGAAGATCGAAAACGATTCAGCCAGACGCTCATGCCATATTAACTCATTTTAATACAAGTGTATTCTCTAATATTCAAACTCAAAATTACTAGTTAATATAATATTAGAGACTTTTCGCATCTAAATATGTATTTTTTTTAGGTTATCTACATAAGTATTAGGTGGTTGATATATACGATTTCAATATATAAATGATACTTCCATGTACAATGCATTAAATTAAAGACATAATTTTTTTTTTATAAAAAAGTTGACATGTTCTTGATTATCATAGGTAATAAAACTTATAGTAATGTAAATATTTATATCAAATATTTTTGTGAATGTGATTCATATTTTATCATTGAGATTTGGAATCTGATCATAAAGTTAAAGACCTAACCCAATAAATGGGTATTTGTATTGCATATAAAAGTCTATGGATAGTTGTTTTCTAATTAGAAAAACATTGTATGGGACAAAAATACTGTCTGTACAGAAACATTGTTTAAGACTTTTGAAGGAATCTCCATATCCTCGATGATATATATAATAACCATAATATTTAACAAATATTATTAATTAAATTAAATTAAACAATATCCTATCTTTTAATAAATAAAACAATAGTTGCTTGTCTGCTTGTTCTTACATTATGAACCTTCCCTTCATCTGACCTTAGCGGTGTCATCATCATTCAAACAATCTTCAATTGCCTTCTGAAATAAATTATATTAAAATTAGCAAAACCATATTTTTTTTTTCAAACTAAAAACAATAATAAAGATTCTTGTAATATCGCATTGCATCCTATGAGCTGTTTCGTGAAGTCAACCGTTTGTTACATATTTGTATTATTTTGTTAGATAGAACTATTTTTAATATGATATTAAATCTTCATCTTTTTCCTACTTGTACTATCCCAAAGATTTTTTTTTTGTCATCTTTGTTTCATTTGAAAGCAATACAAAAAAATTCACCTTTAATTAATACATAACCAATTCAACTAAATAGTCAACTTGAATCCGGAAGCACCCGATGAAGACTCTGTTCATCATGAATGATATTACAATAAAATTATAATTACCGATCATTACAGAAAACAAAAAACAATTGTATAATTGATAATACAGATCAGATGATTGTCTGGTTTCGAAACTTGTCCTAATCCCCAAACTACAGAGAATCATGTTCTTAATCTTAGGGGATTATGCTTGTCTAGCAACTTGGTTGAATTAACATCACTCACAAAATGGAGCTCTAACCCTAATAATTAAGGGATATGGCCCTTGTGGGGCTTGGCCATTAAAGCATGTTGTGATCTTGTACTACAACAATCCCTAGGTCATGGCCCTCCAACCTTGCCTATATACTTTCTTTCTATACTAAATCAAGAAATGTACATGAGTGTATATCTACTAGGTTAGCAATCCAATGTGTTTTCATACTAGATTTTGACAACATGTACTATCTAGGGTTTTGATACTATTACATACATGTACATGCTTTCAAGTATTTATGAAAATTTTATTTAAAGTCAAGTATTTGGACACTCGAATTTTCGATCTAATACATAGAATTCAATTTAATGATTGATATATAAAATTAATTTTAAATCAAGTAAAATGTAATTACCAAAAACATTCTTGAATTGATTGAAAAAAAAAAGAAGAAGCAAACCCCCCATGATTTGCTCCAATTTGTGCACTTGAGTCATGAAGCTATGAGGGAGATGAATTGTGATCTAAAATGGAGGGAGACACAAAATAATGTGCCCTTGAAAAAATGGAGATGCTAAGTTATTCTCATCATATCCATTTTAAGCCCTATCTTTTCCTCAATAAGCTCTCCCTTTGAATTGCATGCCAAGACACACAACTAATTGACAAGGAAGAACAACTATTTATCCTAATAATGTAATTGCCACTTTTCAATTTAGTCCTTGCTTGGAATAATTATCCCATCTATTCTCACTTTATGGTTTCTTTGAAAACTCTCCACATCAATTTTCCTACATAAGGCAGAATCTAAAATCTATAGTTCATTTTCTAATATTCAATATAATCTTGCATCAATTTTACATCACTTTTTGGTTTCACTTTCATGTCCCAACTCTTTCTACTCAAAGGGAATAGGTCACCTCCAAAGTAAGTTTGGTTGCTTTGTAATTGTGATTAGGGTTGGAGATATGAGAAAGATGTCCATAGCATCATTCCAAGGATTTGAAAACATCCATTTCTCCAAAATGGATCATTATTTGCCTCTTCCTTAATTCTAAAACTCTTGCATGTTTTTCCCAATTGAGCATAGGAGTCATTGTTTCCATTAATGTTTTTTGTTCCTTCCAACTCATCCATATGGTTTTTAGTTTTCCTTTGGTCTTCATCATCATCCCACCACTCAATTCATCTTTCTCTTAATCATAAAGTGTTCAAGTAGAAAAAGATAAGCTTTTATATTGATGGAAATTTGATATCAAACATCTTAGATAAAAACGCTAATAAATAAGCAAACTATTATACCAGTTCTCGGTATGAAGTAATATTAGAAAACAGTCATGTGATAAAATAAATAAAAACGTAATCAAAACTCATGCCCAGACTAGACATCCAAAATCGTGTTTTGGATGATAACCCTTTGATTCTTTTCCTATATGCCCACTAGTGTTGACCACTATTCAATGTTAACATGTATCACACACACTAAAAATAAGAGATTATAGTAGCAAACATGGCACATTATTTTGTCCTTGGACAACAATAGATAATAGGATCTAAAGAAGGGCCCACAATGAGATAACACCATCCATCCTCTTAACATTAACTGGCCCATTAAGCACTTGCTTGGAAACATAAGCACATGGATGATCTCTTCTGTGTTAATGTTAAACCACAAACTAAAACCCCATTTATGTTGTCCATCCAATCTTATTTGGACAATGTAATGAGTGATGATGACATTAGAGTCATTGTCATATGATCTGGCTTTGCCTTAAGTAGAAGCTAAAGATCTTAACAAATTAACCATCATTACTACCTCCAATATTACTGTTCTTTCCTCTTTTAAGTAACCCTAAACCCTATTAGTAACTAATCTAATCCATTATAGGTACAAGAATGAGTCGGTCACTCAAACTTAAGGACAGTTAGTAACATCAAAAATTCCGTCAAAATTATAACAAAAACGAGTCTCTATACGATAATTGTATGAAATATTAACTTTCTTATTATTATATATAAAACAAATGAAAAAAGAAAAAAAAAGAAGAAGAAAAGGACGTGATTGATGAACAAATCAAGTGAATTAATAATAAGGGAATAATAATTTTCTCATAAATCCAATCAATTATCAAAAGCTCTTTAAAGCCTTTAACCCATCAACTTAAAAACTTTTTTTTCTTGAATAATTACATCTCATACTTTTTTGCTTTGGAGTGGGAAATGATAGTCAACTTTCTTGCCACATCTTCATCATTGTTTTTGGGTGTTTGGGGGGAGAGGTTAATGAACCTATAAAATGGATGACAACTCAGAGAAAATGTTTACTTTCGAGATCCCGTTATAAATTTTATTCATATGTGTTTAGATTGATGATTTCATATTAGACTTAAGATTGATATAATATCTTTATCAAAAAAAAAAAGATTGATATAATATATATTGGGTAATGACAAGTGTCTAGGCATTATTGGGGTGGAGATTAACGGATTATTAAAGATGGGTCTAATCAAGTTAAAGAAAAGCAGATCAAATAGTGAAGAAGACAAGAATGAAGAAACAGTTCATTATCACTCACTTAACTATGAAATTGACATTGATTAGAAAGGCCAATGAGTGTGTTACACCTAAAAAGTCCATTCTCTTTATTGTAAACTATGCACGTAATAAGTCTTGTGTGCTTCGTTGTGTTTACAGGCCCTAAATGCTTCATTGTTGCTTCTATTTGTCATTTTCATGATTAAGCTTGGGAAAAAGAAAAAATAAAATCTACAAACTATCGGCTCACATTCAATTGCCTCTAATCCTATCACTGTGGCATCTCTATGATGAATCGTTTAGGGGGGAAAGGAAGGGTTTTTTTGTCCGAATTTATATATTTTGTCCACGTTCATATTTTAAAAAATAAAATTAAAAAATATTGAATCATCAATTAATATGATTATCGGTTTAAATAGTAGAATTTATGCATAATGTTAGTTCGGTCACAAATTTTTTTTTTATTGTTCATTGAACTCCACTTAAATTAATTGGGGTTTTCAAAAGTATCCCTTTTCTTAATTTAAATTATATATATTATACAAGAATTTATAATTAGATGTTAATTTTATAAAACAGGAAATTGTATTTTAACATTTTCTCACATAATCATGAGTAAGATTGGTTGTTATACATGTACGAATTGTATGCTATAACGGACTAACCCATTTGCAATTGAATCAAATAACACAAGAAAACCATAAACAAATCCGACATATAAAACTAAGATTTTGGACATAGATCAAACCGAATTAGTTATGATCATGTGAGATCTTTCTTATCCATGCTTGTTAGGTTAGGCTATTAAGAGTTTTGGTTAAGGAGAATAGTTGAGTTCAATGGTAAAGTAAATTGTACCAAAAGAAAACATAACACGTGAAGGATTATACAAAGGTACGATGAGTACGATGTAATCTTACATTATTGAACACAACATGAAGTTATAGTTCATCATGTGTGGGCTTGGCTGGAACATAATAGAGACAAGTTAGCCACGTGTAATTTACAAATAGGATTGGATAAAGAAAAAACAGTTTAGTATTCATCAACCTCTTAACCAAATGATTTAAGCTTCTAATATCAATAGCCCAACAAAATCTGTATGGAATGAGACCTAGAGTTCATATTCCATATGTTCTACATCATTACAATTATCACAAATTCAAGATGGCAAGAAATGGATTGGGAAAAAATAACTCAGTCCCATTGATTCAAAGAATTGTCAAGCACACATTTGAAATGCATACATTTCTCTAATATTGCACTTGTCGAAGCTACACATGTCATCACATGTAAGAAGAGGATGTACAGATAGAAATTCAATGATTCTCCTCAAATCTGATCAACCTGTAGCTGTGTATTGTTATTGCAACATTCAGTGAGTCCATGGATCGAAAAAGTTCAGTATTGGTTAATCCCTCGTAACCTGCAAATGCCAGAGACATTCAAGATCTTCCCTCTACAACACATCGCAAAATAGGCTGAATCAAATGAACGAGGACCAACCTCGTTTTAGTCAGCATGGTTAATAGCTTCATGGGGTTTGACATCAGCAACTTGACCATTATTTTGCACCAAAGCGGACTGATCAAGATCATTGTTTGTTGCTTGAATCTGCAATATGAAAAGCAAGAGGTTAATAGTTCAGTGGCACAAAGAGTTATAGTATATTAGATTGTTAGTACAATCTAAAGGTTTCTTCTTTAAAAGCAGGCTGTTTAAATACTTGATGCTAAGAAGTCAAATGCAAAAACACACGTTACTTGTCTGGTCAACAATTCAGGATCCTCGTAACCCTTCTTTGAGTACATTCTTATGTAGACCTTTCTCAGACATTTGACCAATAGTCCTTGCACGGAGATTCTAAACTAGATCTGTAATGTTATCTCAAGATTGGACTCACCTAATATGCAACCCCCAGAGTGATTCAGTAGGGGGACACTAAGAACCAACCTATATATGTAGCTAGCCATTTCTTGCATCATCAAAAGCATCATCTTCACGAGACTCAGAGTGATTCCCTAAAAGCTGGCCTTGTATAAGAGAAAATTGGATTTTGACAAGTATTAAGACAACCAAGCGCCTTTTCACATATTTTATGTCTATAGTTAATATTACACTAATCAAATGACATGCATACTAATCTAGCGATCTCATCTAGCCTTATATTGGAGAGTTTACTTCATTTTCCAACAAAATCTGACTCATTAATGAATGCACAAACCTGATTAGATGTTTGATTCAATGAGGTATTGGTACAGGAGTTCTGCATCACTTGTGAGTTGGTGTTCTTCATCAAATCCTTCGAACCAGAGACTAGAGAAGAATCTAAATTTTGCGAGGGGCCAACAGCAGCACTGGGGTTCTGCCCCATGGCTGATGTCACAGGACCTCCAGTCAAGGGAATTGAGGGTGTATGTGACACGGGAAGTCCTTGACTATGAGGACCAAGCAACTTAAGGTTAGATCCTCCAATCCCATGCATAGCAGATGGCGCTGACATAGGTGGTATTGGTGGACAAGGGAAATGGGCTCCTTGCATCATAGGGTAACCAGAAGATCCACCATTCATGTCCGGCATTCCCATACCATAGTGCATTCCCATCCCATAAGGCATCCCCATTCCCATCCCCATAGGTGAGAAATGCCCCATGTGAGCTGCATGCATGTGTTGCATTCCTGGAGGCATCATCATTGGAGGCATATACAAACCAGCTCCCATTGACATAATCTGCATAAAGAATTGACATCAATGTAATTGGATTTTCCTAATTCTGAAGAAAGAAATCTAGATTATACTTATGAGGGAGGGAATTACTTGTACTTGAAGTTGAAGCGTCTTTAGATATTCAATGGCCTCGTCAAGCATTGAAGCTTTATCCACCTTTTTTATTTATCATAATGAGAATGTCAGCAGAACATAAGGGGTAAGATTTATCAAGAACTGATTGGTTTTGAATAAAGTATTATAATGCTTTGAGATCATCCAAATACCTAAAAGACTGCAACCACATATATTTACAGTTCAATTTGATAAGGAATCCAAGTTGAAAACCTTAACATATAGATACATGAGTTTTTAAATTCTAAATTTCCATGTTCATGCATATATTTCAAATCTTGATTCCTCGTATAAATGGCTCAGGTGTTAAAGGAAACAAACTACTACACATCCTATAAAGGTCATAAATCAAATCTTGAAGTGGATGGGGTTATCAACCTTATTGTAGTTTGGGATTGGTTCTTGCAAAGCACCCATCCTCTCGTTGATTCTATCCCTCTGCCTCTGGTAATGGATGATCAAAATAAGTACCATTAAAGATCTTATAACTCAAACATGATAAATTGGAAGCGCTAACCAATTCCTCTTAGCTTCTTGGTAGTTTATTTCCAAGGTTTCAACTTTTTTTTTTGAAGCTTTTCATATAGATAGTTCTTTGCTTCACCTTCATATGGGTTTTACATCATCATTGAATGGGTGGATATCTTAGGTTAGTAGTGTGCTTTAAGACATTAGGGTTTTGGGTTTCTCATCACTTTCTCCTTCATCTCTTGTATTTGTGTGAGTGAGTTTGTGCTGCTTATGGTGAAGACAAATAGCACATTTTCTTGTAGCTTTCTTCTTCTTCTTTTTTCAACTTACCCTTTCAGACAAATTGTGCGCTTTTGCTGCTCAACTTCTCTTGGAATGTATACCTGCTCGTGCATGACCTGCTCTTTTCACGTCCATTGATTATTCATGAGCGTCCTGCACAAAATTTGTTGTTCATGGTATGCAAAATTTACATTGTATCATCTGAACCCTGATATAGCACAGCAACATGGTTGCATGTGTTGTTTGTCTCTACAGTGCTCCTAACAGCACATACCCAAAATAACACAGTAAAGACACAAAATTGACACGGTTGTATGAAAACCAAGATACCAAACATGGGGCTTTCATAAGAAACGCTTAAACATGTACATAATTACGCAACAATTCAGCAACAGAAGCACACGAAAGAGTTAATAACATAAAGAAAATCACAAACAAACATGGATAAAATTAAATATTCGAACCGGTGAACCTTGAGAAGCAGCTAAAGCTGAAATCCTGCAAGCGATGTTATGAAGTCAATTTGTCAAGATACATAATGATGGACATCAAAGAATTTCCATGTGCTTGATCGCATAAATTGAATACAACTTGTGAATCCAAATATCTTCAAGAATTTAAACTGAAACTATTGTCATATAGTATAAAAGATTAAGAGCAAGCACTTCCTAACTAATGATCCAAGTATGGGTATGGGGTTAGAGTAGATGAGCATATTTACCTTGACCCGAACAGCTCCCGAGTAGGGCCGGCTCAACTGTTTTAGGGGCCTAAGGAAAAATTTAAAAAATGGGCCTTGTAAAAAAAAGGAGACAATACTCCTATAATTTTATTGATTTGGTAAAAAAAAAAAGTAAACTTAATTGGAGGGGACATAACAGCCTTACTCCATAATTATGGTTGTTTTACATTGCATCTTTACAAGGAACTATATAATTTACAATCACACTAATTTACACACCTATATTACTTATCATCTTACCCTTCTCACCATCTTCAAGCTTTGTCGACAGCTTCTCCTTTGATTCAAACTTTGTCAACAACTTCTCCTATATGAACTTTATTCTCCTTGCTTTCTTGGATGCAAAATCATTAATCAAATTCTAAGGATCAATATCATATAATAAGTTTCTCTCAATTGATAAAATAGCCAACCCATTTAACCTTTGTTGTGACATTGTTGATCTTAGATAATTTTTTTTTTATCAATTTTAACTTTGAAAAACTTCTTTCAGTTGTGACAATAGTAACGAGTATTGTTAACATGATTCTATAAGCAATATATGTATTTAGAAAAGAATTAAGTTTCCTAATGTAGTAAAGGATATCAATTGGGGAACTATTTTCTAAAGGCATACACTCTCTTAAAACTAATAATTTTGAGAATAGTTCTAAACCATTAATATCTAAACAATCATTGTGTTTCAAAGTATCTTCAAGATTATCACAATATTTTTTTAAAAAACAAATATCATCAAGCAATTTCAATTTTTGAAAATCAAGCATAAAACCAAAATTATCAGCATATGTATTCAACTGTTCAAATCTACTATCCAATGACAAAATAACTTGATCTACTATGTACAAGAAATAATCTGTTCTGAAGGATTCCTAGGGTGTTTTCCTAGTTTCATTATTATTATTTTCATCATATTGTTTATTTCTATGAATAGTACATTTTTTCACGAAATTTAGGTTCAATATTCATTTCCAAGGCAATTTCATTAGCAAAAATCATAGCATTACCAAAGTCATTTTCCCTATACTTTTTTAAAAAAACATACAAGACCTCTTAACAATTTAATAGCACTATCTATACACATGTCAATTGATTGTAAATTTTTGCTAACTAAATTACAAGCAGGCAATATATCATACCCAATAACCATTCCAAGCAAAAAATCAAAATTCTCAAGCTCATAGGTTGCTAAACATTTCGCTTCACTTTTAATTTTAGGATCATCACTAACATTAGATAAAGTCAACAATGCATCTCTCAACTGTGGGGTCTGAAATCTAACAGCTTTAACACTATCAATACGGCTTTCCCAACGTGTTTGTG
>JAYMSW010001587.1:0-15980 GCA_036897725.1 Erodium texanum | reverse complement strand
GGAGTGGAAGTCCTTGGTGGGGTCGAACCAGAGGTCGAGCCTCTGCTCTCTGTTGCCAACACCATTGACATAGACATTGGTTTGGACAAGGTAAGGCTCACCGGAGCTGTTGCCGAGGAACTCAAAATCAAACTCGTTGTGGGTCGGGCCGTCGGAGGACATCTGTTGGAGACAACAATGGGACAAGCAAATCCAATTAGATTAGGACACTTATTAATATGAAATCTGACCATAAACAATAATTAATTAGGGAACAAAAGTCAAGCTAAAATCTTTGTTAAAAACTGCTTTAGAAAAGGAGCATGATTGGCTTTCATGGAATGGGTGGGGGCCGAGATTATAAAAGCAAGCATTGATGGGTTCACGAGGGTGTAAGACGAGTAGTTAAGCTACTGATGATGAAGCTTTCACAAAAAAGGCCAAGCTTTCATTGTCTGCGACTGAAATTAATTCAATCAATGGAGGTGATGGTGATGGAAAATCATTGAACCGGAGGGGTCCAAATTGGTCAATCAAGGTCATGGATCAACACAAATTGAGATCATTTGGTGTATGGAGGTGTATCAGACATGGGTAATTAAAAAGATTGGTTTTTGACATACATAGAAAGCAGTGACAGTTCCTGCAGAATCACCCTCCACTAGCTTGATTTGGATGCTCACTTTCCCGAACATGTATTTGCTTTTGGATTCAAACCCAGCTCCTGAAATCACCAATACACTATTTAGAAATGTTCAAGTATGGTTTGGTACACAATGCTGAAAACAGGAGCTTTACGGGGAAGAACCCAGAAAATAACCCATTACAGAGAACATTGAAAAGATATATTTTTTGGATCATAGGTTCAAGAGAGTGTAGTTTCGGTTACCAGAGAAGTTGTCAAGCTTGAGCCTGAGCTCTTCTCCTTGATGCTCAAAATGATCGTAAGCCCAGCTGGGCTGAAAGAGGTCATCGAACTGAGCAGAGCTCACCAGACCCACCACCAATACAAGACCTAAAAGGAAACACAACCCACCACCAGACACTGAAGCAGCCATGGATTTGCAGAGAGTGAAGCTTCTACTCTGTGGACGAGTGAGAGAGAGCAGTGTAGGGACTGGCAAGCAACACTGATCCTTTTTATAGCCAATTCCACTGTCTTGCAAAACAAGCCCCTCTGTGGATCCATTAGCCACGTCAGCTGTCTTGTAGTGCCACGTAGGATCCAACGTGCCATTTTAGCATAAAAATATAGCCGTTTGGCTTGCCATGGACGCCCACTAAGCGCAGCTGGCAAAAGGCTGGGAAGGGGCACTGATGAAAGGTACGACCTGTCCCGTTGTAAAGGATGAGGGGACAGATTTCCTCCAATCGGAACCATCCACGTGGAGATCTACAGCTGTTGCTCAGCCTTATCCAGTTGTCACTGGAACTGTGTCGCCTCAGAAGAGAAAAAAGAGCCCCTCTTTCGATTCTATGCCCTTAAAGTTTTTAGAATTCCTCTTTTGTCCCTATTCGTCGACATCATATCATATCATTTCATTTCAAATTTATTACTTTTTTATTTTTATTTTGAAATAGAATAGTAAAATACAATTACCCTACATTTACACATTTAAATTAGTTATTTTTCCAAAAAAAAAATAGTTTTAAAATGATCAAATTCATGGGACATGGGGAATAGGAGGTGGGAGTGGAGGGCCAGAGATTAGGTACTTGTTGAGTGACATTGTGAATGGCACAGAATAAAATAAGGAGTGTGTGCATGATGTGCTCCACAAAATTAAACAAAACATTTTTATCTCTCACAGGTCAGAAATAGGTTATTAAATAGTATATTAGCTCTATTTTTTAAAATCATTAGCTTTTGTTTTAAAGTGTTTTTACAAAATTCTTATTCCCTGACCCAACATAATTCTGATTTGGATCTGTATATTATAGTAGTAAATTTGATAATAATTGCAGCATCTATTGGCTGGATCCACAAGAAGGAATTGATTCACTCTGCCCCATCTAAACTACATTTTAAATGGTAATTAAAACCCACTAAGTGGTTTCTTTGTAATCAATGGGTTGTACTCAAATCTACATACACTTTGAATATATTATCATGTGTGAAAATTACCATAAACCCCACTGTTAAAACTTAAAATCATAATAAAGTTTTCTTCTGACAAAACCATCAATACGAGAAAGATAAGAGTACGATAGCAATGGCATAGATGAGATATTTTTTTTAGCTACCCCTTCACTCTTCAGTACAGGAGAGATATTTTGGTGAATTTCAGTTTAGTTACTTTTTTTACTCGAAACATTTTATTTATGACTGCTAATCAGTTAATTAAATTACTATTTTGGGGAATTTTGGGGGTTCCTGACACTTAAATTATTATAGTGATGTAACATTGTTCAGTACTGAGGATACAAACAAACAAAAACTTGGACTAGGCGTGATGGGGTTTTAATTTCGATCATACTATTCATGATATGTCATCGTCGTTATCATCTATCCATCAATCGGTCAATTAATTTTTCTGGTTTTATTGTTTTGCTTGCTTTCTGGGTTTTCAAATTGTAGATGTTGTAGATACAGAGAATGGGGATAAGGATGGGATTGAGGGATGGGACATGAAGCTCAAGTGTGGAGCTTGATCATCGGCATCTATGGCAGGGCATGGGAACATGGAGTTCTCATGATTGTTCAGTCATAGATTTGTTATAAAATTGTTCATTTACCTTCTATTAATTGATTATACTTATATAATTAATATTAAATAAACATAATTTACGTACTGTTTAGTAAAAAAATGGTGAATAAAATAGTATATCAAACACATACATAAAATAACTTATTACAGATAAATAATTACAAATAACAAATAGTAACAAATTATTGTCTCTACTAAAATTTAAATAGTTTGTGTACCGTTTAACAACCAGACTGGACCAACTGACATAGTAAATGCACACATTTGATTACAATTGTAAATAACAAAAAATTATTACCTCTATCAAAATTCAACCTTTAGAGCCAATAAAGAAACAACTCATATGATCTTTGAGTTTAAGCGGATTGATAGAACATTATTAAGTATTTTGAGTTTTGAAGGTCTATTATATGAAGATCTTAGAGATATTGATTAAAATGATAACACTAAGCCTTTTGAAATTTAGTTCTCACCTTAAAAGAAAAGAAAAATGAACTTGAGCCAGTTGTATACATTTACTTTCCGGAAGTGGGTGGGTGTGCCAATGCATCACTCTTGCTTAATGATGTAAATACGATGATATGGCGTAGTTGCAACCTTTTATGTTATTGTTTTTGAGCCGTTTAATGATGATCTGGGATTAATTTATTTGTGGACCAAACTGGAAATTAAAATGAGAGAGGCCATTCTTTATCAAGTTACTCGTGCAAATGCAAGTAGGAATTAAAATAGGCAGATGGGCTTTGGTTGGAGTGAAGAAAGGTACACTGCACACTGCACTATATATATGCACATTTATAACTTTATAATATTAATTAGTCTATGTCTTTTCTTGTTTTTATCAACCTTTTTTCCCAAGGCTCAATAATTAAGTTTAATTACTAGTATAAACCATATTGTATATAGGATCACAATGAAGTTCTGTACAGAGGCAGGTATGGCAAATTGATGATCTTAATTGGAACCTACTCATGCCAAGTTGTTGAGTCACTGTAACACAAGTCTTTACTCTTTAGTTTCCGGTGCATAAATAAGGATCTATCCAACTTTGGTACCAAGTTGTGAAGCCGACCTGATATATAAATATATTTAGTTTGTTTTACATCTCGTGCATGTATAAGTAGATGCCAATGTATAAGCATTAGAACATTATTAGAGTTTGCTTTATCTATTTGAGATAATTATAGTATTTTTTGTGCAAACATCTTAAGACACGACATATTCGTATGTAGATTAAAAAGTACTAAGAGACGATACAAATGAATTATATAAGTAATTCGCTAACCTTTTTAAGACGTTTATCAAATATGAGAAAGAAGTGAACGATTGTGATCAAAATCGAAAGACAAACATTATTGGTGATCAATAATTGGATACAGGAGAGAGAGAGCGAGAAGCACGTGAAAATTGAAATGTGATGGAAGTAGGTGCATCTTGTAGCAACTCGATCCAACATGACGGCTCTTCTCTGTCCTATGTACGTGTTGTTTTCTAAAAGGAAGGCCTTTACATATATGTGTCTGTCGTCACAAACTCGCACGTGATTGACACTATCGCAGTGTAGTTTCCAGGCAACCTCTGTGTGTTGCGTATAATTCTCGTGTCCGAACTGAACCCTGTCTCTACATCACGTGCTTCACACAGACAAAGACAACTATTCATGCTTGCTTGCATTGCAAGTTGCATGTAAGCATTCGCTGATTACTTGTTCCCGAGAGTAATAGAATCTTTCTTTGTAAGGTCAATTTATTTGTACACTTTGCTCTCAAAATAAATACCACTTTGTGGAGTTGAGTATCGTATTTTTCTATTATATTTTCATACATTCTTACTTGACAAAATGCCATCATTAACAGAATTTCATTTGTTTTTTTTTATTATTGAAGTATATCACACATTAAGAGTATGGGAGGGAAATAATTGGTTAATAAAACATATGAAGCTTGTACTTATTAGTTCGAGTTTTTAAGTTGGAGAGAGCTTCAACATGGTATTAGAGCCTGATTAGGCCCATGCCTCGTTTGACACCTCCACCTTGTGGTTTCTAGTCCGTATGTGAATGTTCTGTCCTATCATGACCCACGTGTAGAAGTCCAATCCTATACGTGAGGGGGAGTAATGAAGTATATTCCATTAGTAATCGGTTGATAAAGCCATATATATGAAGCTTTCACCCATCATCTCGAGCTTTAGTATTATAATCGTTTCTTTTTTCTATCCCGTGAAATTTGAATCCACAATTATGAAAGATAACTTCACTTTTGATTTTAAGGGAAGTGTTGAAGTATATCCCATTAGTAATTGGTTAATAAAACATATGAAGCCTCTACCCATCAGGTCGAGCTTTAGTATTAATCTTTTTCTTTTTTCTATCTCGTGAAATTTGAATCCATAATTTTGAAAGATAACTTCACTTTTGATTTTATATTTTTGTATCCCTGAGGGTTAGTCCTATAATTAAGTGAGTTATTTCTCTTAGCCACCATAGATCGAATCTTGGTAGGCACAATAAAATTTGTATTTGAGTTATTTGTATTATTTGCCGTTGTTTTATTTGGGTTATCACATGTGCGCACTGGTGCGATGTCTGATTCGAGCTCTCCTAATTCAAAGTTAGTGGTAAGAATTGTTATTCTCACTAAGTTTGAACTCCGTAGAGTTACTATATATTACATAATACGATCAATAATTTAATATGTATATCATCATGTTTAATATAAAATATATATGTCAAAATTTCCAAAAAAAAATGTATACTTTTATTGACATTATTATTTAACTATCCCATTTGTAAATACCTTTTTGGAGATCATAGTCCCTTTACCATTGTTATAATAGAGGAATACCTTAGTAAAAATTCAAAGTGGAAAGTATATATGGTGTGAAAACTAAAAACTGATCATAATAATTACATTATAATTTTAACAACCCATTTATGTTGACCTAGAGTTAAATAAGCTCTTTCTCTTTTGAGGTTATTGGTTTAATTTCAGTGAATCAAGTCCAGTTTATTTGAAATAAAAAAAAAGTTTAAAATTATAGTCGTTTTCATTTCAATATATTTGGTCTTTCAAAAATGTGTTTGTCAATATTTAAAATAACTCACATTGTGGGGCTATTTTTTCGATAAATTTAAACTCTAATATGTTGGAGATATACTTAGATTTTAAAATAATAATTCTAAATTTGAAATAAAAATTAATCTAACTCACAAGTTCTGCATATATTTTTTTTTCATATAAACAAGTTCTGCATATTATTAAATCAATGCTAACAAGTCAAATTTAGAATATCTTATGTGGTTTTTCAAAAAAAGATTCATATGTGGATTTAGGGCCGGATAGATTGGGCCAGCCCATGTCAAATAAGTAACTCCCCATCCCGTCCCATATAAATGGAGTGAAATTTTCAAGCCCTTTTGCTCAATGTTGGCCCAAACTGGTCGTCTCAGAGGATAAGATTAGAAGTTACCAAAGAATAGACATAGATTAGAAGTGGTTTAGAAAATGGGCCAATTGAAACATAACAGATCTTGACAAAGGTACTAATACTATTACAAGGCTTTGACTTTGTAGTTGTCAATAATTGAGCTGTTTAGAAAATGGGCCAATTGAAACATAGTAAATCCTGTTATGGACATAGTTAGACGTTAGTCGATCGAACAATATATCATAATTTGTTAATTATTAATTATTAATTATTAATTAATGTGTTATGCCGTGGCCAACGTCCTTGGAAATGGGGAGAAGAGTGGCGTCTAAGCGAAATGCTTCTGGGCTTTTTGTCCCTCTTCATTAACTATTCTCTCTCGGTTCAACACACCACTCTCTCAATATTCCCATTTTGTAACCATTGCTCACTTTAACCCAACACAATAATCTTATTTATATCTACATAATCACCAATCTTGTTAACCCAATTATCCATATGGATTCGTTAATTACTACTACCTTGTTCGTTACGCCACAATCCGATACCCTTTTCTTCATACCGACAAAATTCGGTCAAAACCGGATTAAGAACACTAGGGGTTGCTACTTGCTAATCGTGTATTAAATCATACCAACTTTAACGCGTCAGATCTCGTGAAAGAGATTCTGTATCAACTTGCATAGGTACAAGTAATGTGTTGTAGCTAGAGTTAGTGAGAATATTCGTTATTAGTGAATAAAAATATATTAATTAGTCTGCAAAACATCTTGTGACTAAGATGTTATGGTTGTGAGAAAATATTAATTTTACCATGATTAGAACGGTTTTGCCTCGGTTGGTGCCAACAACTAGAAGTAGAGTAGGTAGGTAGATTCATCGGAATGTTTATTAATTTCACTTTCCTAATTTGTTTTCAATCCGTAAGGTTTGTTCATATCGAATTCTGATCATTAGATCACAAAATCAAGCGTCTGACTATTGGGTTTCAGTTTAGTTTTGTATGAAAGGAAGAGAAATTGGGTACAAAAATGTAGAACAAAGTTAAAACACATATGTATTATGCTATACATGCATTACATACAAAGGGACATATTTAGATAGCACAATTATAATGTGAAAGTTACTATCTTGACTCAAGAACAAAGCCTTGGCAAGGATCTTGAGCTTTTCTGGTTTGGCATTCTTGACTTCATCACTTTAGCCATCTGGGTCTGCATTTTCCTACAAAAACTCTCCAACTCCATCATCCTCCATTGCATCCCTTGCAGATGTGCTTTGAGCTTCTCATTGTCATCGATCCGGTCGAGCTTCCCTGCATACAGCACGATTTGATCATTGGCTTCATCCTTCTTCTTCCCATTGCTTCCCATTTCAGCCAAACGACCGGATCCACATTTATCGATGTTCTTGACCGAGCTCTTCAGCTTCTTTTGCTTGGAGATTAGGCCTTGGATCGCAGTTTTTGATGGGAATTTCGCATTTTGAGAGAGATGTTTACAAGATTCAGCTGAGAGCTTCTCATAGTTTACTGCACAACAGATCTCAATCTTGTCTTCTTCAGACAGTTCTCTGTGTACCTACGAGTAACAAAAGTCACATATATCAGATCAACATTTAAGGATAAGAAAATGTAAGGTACTATTGATATGCTACCTCAAAATACATGTCCATGGCTCGATAGATCTCATCGTGCGAGCTCCTAGCAGAGTCAGGCAGGGCCTTAACGAGGGCCTGAAACTTGGAGGGTTTAAGGCAAGGATCTGGTGCTACTTCAGCTACATACAAATCCATCAAAGTACCAACTTTTCTCAATTGCTCTGGACTTGCTCTAAACATTTCTTGGCAAAGAAACGCTCTCAAGAACTTGAGGACAAGGTTCACATCATACAAGCAATTAGTCCCGGGAACGAGGATATTGTCAAGTGTTGCTTGATCCAGCTGAGACCCAATCATGCTCTCCAGCTTCTTCCTCACACATTTGCTTGCTTTCAAGCTCAGGGCGGTTCTTAGAGTGCTAAACAAACTCTTGATCGAAGCAGAGCTTCGATCTAGAAGATAGAGCAAATCAATGGTGGTCTCTACAATCTTGCGCTTCTCTTCAGATGTTCCGGTGCAAGACTTGCACTTCTGATAGTAAAAGATGAACCTACTCAAGACGACATGATCGAATTTCTTGAAGATCATGGATTTGATCACCATTTCGAGCAAAGTGGGCTTCAAGAACAAGAGATCTTCGAACCACCAAGAAGCTCTGAAGAGACTGTTCTTGAGGCTCTCAGTGCTCTTACTGTCACATGAAAACCGAAACCCAGAGCTGTCCGTGGAAGAAGTGGAAGGACAAGGACTTGCTTCACTGGCCGATGCAAGCCTCCCAAGTATTGAATCCAAGCACTTGTCAAGAACTCCTGAAGAAGTCGCATCAAGAAGCAAATCTTGGCACTGCTTCAGAGCAGTCAAGAGCTCTGTCCATGTCCAGTAGTTGATTTCTTGAAGTGACTTCTCTGTCTGCTCCAACAAGCTATGGCTTCCGAAGACTGAACTGTTCATTTCCATGAAATGTGCAGCACAGTGTAGAATGCAAGCGTTGGAAGTGTTGATTACAGGCTTGGCTTTGTTGTAGCAGAACCTTGAAATCAGCTCAAAACTCTCCGGCCCACCGGGGAAGTCATGGAAGATCACTTTAAGGTTTCTGGTTGAATTTGCTGACTTTCCAAACAACTTCCTTAATCTCCCCGAATGTTTGGAGATAATTGTCTGCGGGTTAAGAAAATCAACAACTACGATAAGAAAGAATGAAAACACTAAACACACAACAAAGAAATGATTGTGTCAAGCAATGAGCTTTAACTGTGGAAGCATTGAGTGCATATACTAAAGCACAAACCAAAAGGAATGAAATCATTGAATTTGTCAAGAAGGGTAAAAAAGAGAAATCTTACAGAAGGCCCTGCAAAAGAATGGTGAGGAGTCTCTATAAGCAATAAATTGAGGAAGGAGCAAAAGGCAGTGAAGAAGAAGAGTCAGGAAGGCCAAAACCCAAAGTGGCCTCACAAAAAGGAGTGAGTACAGCAAATGAGATGGAAGGGCATGAGCGTTTAAGGATCATAAGGTGAGCCATAAATGATTCAAGCCCTACCCTTCTGCAAGAAGTCTGTGAGGACAGTGATGACAAGAAGCCAAAAACAAGAGAAGAAAGTAAGGTTAAGCATGACCCACAGTACTGAGGTTTAGGTGGAAAATTGAATGGCGGGCTTGAGGGTGCAATAAAAATAGTCATTATGCTTGACATTGACAAGAAAGCTTCCTAGAGAATGTGATTTCAAAGCACTCATTAGTACTAAAGACAATCAATTATGAAAAACCCAGAACAGCACATCTAGAAAACCAAATTGCAAATCTGAAATGGAATAGAACTCAAATTAGCAAGGGCTAAATAAAGGGGAAAAAGGTTACCTTGTCCACCAGAAAAGTTTCTTCTCCATTGACATCCACTTGAAGGTCACAGCAAGCTTCCATGGCCACAGATAGAGAAAAACCCACCTCAAATCAAGAGTCTTTTTTTGGGAACTTGTATCAGAGAACTAAATTAAGGAAAAATATCAACAACCCATCAGAGACAGAGATGTGAAAAGGGCGGAGAAGAAGTGAGGAGGAAGAGAGAAGATCATATTCTCAGCTAGGCAAGAAGACAAAAACAAGGAGGTGACTGAGTTTGGTAGTGCAAATGGGTAGACTAGTCACCATTCAGAAATGCTTTGGTTTCACTAGTAGCCAATTGATGTAAGAAGCAAAATCACAACTGGGATACAGAGAGAAGACAAGAAAGACTCAAAATTTAGTGCCCTTGAGAGAGAGAGAGAGAGAGAGAGGAAAGAGGGATAGAATAGTAGATATATAGAACAGTCAAGAGAAAGAAAGAAAGAAACAGGTGTGTTTTGCTTGCTTGTGGTGTGTGACCACTGAGCTCAATCTGACATTCCTGCAGAAAACTACATATAAATATATAATATCTTAGCTCAATTAGGAAAAAATTTGGTTATGGAAAATTGTGATTTTTATTTTCTGTGGAAAAGAAAGAAAGCAAAGCTTAGAACTCAATCAAGCCCTGTTGTTGCCTGGATAGATGGCTGATCATGTTATTCCATTTCCAGCTCTGCAAGTCTCTCTCTCTCCCTCTCCATAGAATTGTACTCCTCCATACATCTATTTTATTTTCTCTCACTAAAAAAGGTACTGGTCATTTGTTTCTCTCTCTACATGTGGGTGTGTACAGTGACTAAATTGCCCTCTCTGGACCTTTTGCTTCACAGTGAATCTGGACCCACAAATTAAGGGGTCCATTAAAGGTTTTGTCTCTTTCTTCAACAATGGATCAAGGGTTCACTTCATTTTGAACTTCTGGGTCGACCTTGCTTCTTTTTTTCTTTTTTTGTTTGTTTGTTAAAATGTTTAAAAAAAAATTATGGCAAAAGGTTTTAAATCACCTCCTTTTTTCTTTTCTTTTTTTGAAAATCATTTTTTTGAAGTTCATTTTGAAATTTATTGCAACGGAATTGATGTAAAGAGGAGCCACTGCCAGAGGTACTTTGGTAATTAATAAGGATTCTTCCAAAAGGAGGGTAATAATTAACCAATCATCTGTTTGGTTCCAGATGGCTAAAGCGACGACGTATCCGTCCCACCCAAGACAAATTGGTGTTTCGAATATTAATGTTTTTTTTTTTTTTTGTATTTTCTTAGATAGAACAGCTGATCTGTCTGCAGCTACTGGCTACCGCAGAGTTCCAATTTCCAAGCAAAACAAAAATTCTTGTTAGGTTTATTTATTTGTTTATAGACTTTCTTACCTACTAATCTATTTGTTTACCTATGTGCTTCTTTTTTATTACCTGTTAGTGTCTTTCTTTGATTTCTTATATCATTTTAAGGATCTAAAATATAAATTAGTTTTGTTGTGACTCGATGATATTAAACAGATAAAAAGTGTAGATATCGTTTTGCTAGTGTTATGCGTCTTGCTTTTTGCGAGCGTGTTAAGAGTTTATTAGTTCAATAACAATGTCATTAGGATAATTAGGTGAAGACATTGTTATGGCCCGACTACGTGACCATATTGAAGGCTACACAAAATTTGTTAGTTATAGTTACATTTTCTGATTTAAAAGATCATTGTTTGTAAGATTTTTTGACTTGACTTAGACAAATATAAAAATTGTCTATTGATCATGAATCAAGTAACTTTGCATGTTAATCTAGTCTTAAAATTAGGCTGATTTATATGTGTATCTATTGCATTTTAAGTCATTTCATTTAGATCTAAGATGGTTGTAAGTGATACGTGAGCTATACTCAGTGAGAAGTTGACTGCAGGAATTTTATTCCCACCAAATCTAAGTTTTTTGAGGGTTACTATCCTGATCGTTTCATCAATTATTATGTATTTTATTACGTTGATATATAATATTACGACAATTTCTTTTAAAAAAGAAGACGGCGTTATTCTCACCATAGGTCGTCTGTTTTTCATCATTATTTCCCTCTAATAAAAATTAACTATTCTTATCCCAAAAATATATGAAAGAGTATCATTGTCTCGTATCAAATACGTGAGTTTTGTGCTGGCCCAACAATAGATATACACACTATGCCCATCAAGCTACTTGCCAGGAAAAGGCAATTTTGGGCTTCAGCCCATTTATGGGCCGACGTCAATAATCAGACCTAGAAGTTCGAAACGAAGCCAAGTCAACGGATAAAATGGAAAAAAAAGGTCCTACCGGGAGTCGCACCCCGGCCGCTGGATTCAAAGTCCAGAGTGCTAACCATAGAACCAATTGATCTTATCAAGTTTTAATTATTTTAACATTAAATATAGTTTAATGTATTATTTTTAGAATCCCATACTGCATATTTTTTTTTTATCGAAGAACTATTATGTAAATAAATTGATATAAGTTATGATTGTTAAACCTCCAAGTTTTTGAAGTTACTTGATCTCGTATGATTCTTCCAATATAGTTTAAAATTATTTATTTATATACAAATCAAAGGTAATTTAAAATCATTTTATCAGCATAATACTCCTAAGTATTATTGTGATAGCTCATTCATACATACTAGTGTTGACCACAAATTAGACAAAAAGTTATCCATTTTGTAATACATCGATCGGGGCTATATATGTTTAATTCTTATTGGTATCATATATGGGTTCTCATGGTCTTATTAGAGCGTATACATTATTTAAAATTTTGAAAATGATTTAGTAAACGAATTTATCTAAATATTTAGGAGATTAGAATTACGAAAGGCAAAAGTTGTCGACGATTACATGTAAACAAGAACTCGTCGATAACGATGAATGAAATGGTCGACAACTTCATTGAGGCAACTAATCAACAACTAACATGTGTCCTCGAATTAAGAATTGAAACAATATAACGATTTGCATAT
Source organism: Erodium texanum (assembly GCA_036897725.1). Classification (NCBI taxonomy): domain Eukaryota; kingdom Viridiplantae; phylum Streptophyta; class Magnoliopsida; order Geraniales; family Geraniaceae; genus Erodium; species Erodium texanum. Next base: position 3,408 of record JAYMSW010001587.1, on the reverse strand, counting down.
TGAAACAATTTGACGATAAATTACATATTAACGATTTGGATGAATGAAATTAGATTTATATAAAAAAGAATTGAATAGCTTAACGATTTAAAATAATCAAACTCACGATCATTTTTACTCATTAAGAAAATACAAATAAATCTTAGTATGATGAATTAAATAACAAACAACATTGTTAAACACAAAATGATATATGTATTTCAAATTTGTCTTATTAAGTAATTACGAATCTTGGTGGGGATAATAAAATGTCAGTTGCGTCTAACTTAGGTGCGCATTTATTGTGTTGTTAGTACACATTTATTGTGCTGTCAAATCTGGTGATTGTTAAGCGGTACGCTAGCTAACTATGCTCATTCAAAGCTGAATGCAGTAATTGTTACTCCCACCAAGTCTAGATTTTGTAACGTTATTGCCTTATACGCTCAATAACTAATATGTATGTTTCATGATTGATATATAATATATTTGTCATTTATTTCAAAAAAAAGTTACCAAATTGACTCCTATACTAACTTCCCAAAACGGCACATAATCTATCCAACTCCCCTAAGAACAACTTTATTGGGTTGTCGGTACCAATTTTTTAGGAGTACAACAGTGTCACCGACACTTGTTAAGAACTAAGTGAAAAGAGGAAGTTTTTTTTTAATAAGAGGCAACATGTCATTTCTTGATTGGTTTGACAATATTTTTGCGCACCGGCAATGACGTCGGGCATCGACTTTTCACGGAAGTCTGATGTTAAGATAACACCGACGCCAATGTTTCTTCATTCGACGTTAGTACTGACGCTATCTCCTTAAAACTCACTTAACGATGACCGTTGGACTTGCTCTAAAGCGTGACTAAATTAACTAACTTCCCAATAAACTAACTACAAATAGCTTCCAAAGGGACCTTTAATAACAAACCATCCAATAAAATGTCTATGCCCAAAACTAATTGAATTTCCAAAATAACCCCTAATTACTTCACTTTCTGAAATTAGTTCTGGAGTAATTAAAAATTTCACCTTAACCCCCCATATATAACTTATTTATACCCCTAAACGATCACTAGTTAGTAGTTACGAACTCAATTAATCAAGCATAAAATTACATTCTCGAATGTATAAAATGCGAAACGTTATTATCCAAGCCAAGTTCAAATTGATGCAACATAACATTTTAGACTAAAATCATCAAATAAAACATATCTCAACCCCATATGAAAGAAAACACTTAATAAAGTATGAAACCAAACCCAAAGTTCCCACAAAACTACAATCGGTATAATCAACCCAACATACCTTAACAGGATTTCAGATTTTTGGAGTACTCGATTCAACCTGGCTCCTCAGTCTCTCTACGGCCACACGTCTATACACAGATTAGCTTGATGTTAGGAGATAGCTCAACCAATAATCCTAGAATCTTGGGTTTGAAATCTGAATTAATTTGATATTGGGTATATATGTCTGTAGTGGTTTCTCTACTGGTGTTAGGATATTTCCTTGGCAAAAATTATAGATGGAAAGAGAGTTTAGTTAGACATGGAAGGATTTTGTCAAGACTGAACTTCGATTATAGATGGAATGAGACATCTTATATAGAAGTCCTCAAGTCCCTATTTCTAATACAGATGGTATTCCATATTTACAAATGGTATTCAAATAGTACATATTCGCAAATAGTATATATTGGCTTTGTCTGATACCTTTATGTATCTTTCTTGGACTAAACACAACCCTCAATGGTCATCAGAAAAATTAGTTAATATTCTTCTATAACGATTATCGACAGATGATAATTAATAAAATTTAAATAAAAATTATATGATGTATAAGACTCTTAATCGTAGAGTTAGATTTGATTGACTGTTGACTATGTTTGATTTACTTCAACCACATTAATTCAATACTCGATAAAAATAAGGTCAGGTCAGACTCGACCCACAATCGTGTCTAACCATACGATGATAACACGAACACACACATGTGAAAACTTACAATTGAAAGGTAGCTTGCATGTTGGAGGTAGGATTCAAGAGTCACATTCTACATATGGTACATCAACATTGAACAAGGTGTGAATTAGCTGGATATACTGGCCACGAAGGTGACTGTTCATATATAAAGCTATAGTGGTCCAAACCAATAATATTAGTGTCATCTCTGGTTCCATTGTTTTGTACGAGCATGCTCCGATGGTTTTGTTGGTTTTGGTCCATTCTATAAAGAGCAATAGTGACAGAACTATCAACACTATGGATGGATTATTATTTCTAACCCAAAACAATCTCCAGTTCAACATATATGATACATGCATATTTATATATATTTGGCTATAAATATAACTCGATTCAATCCCATGTCCACATTTTTGACCAAATTAGGCATATTGTCTCTTATTCAGTGCCTTGAATCTATGTTCTTTTCTTTGTTCTATAACAACAAAAATATAAGCAAGCAAATATTGATACTAAATATTTAGTTTATTTAAAGAAATCAAATCAAAATTGTTTTTTTTGTTATGTTATGTTATGTTAGTTAATTATCCATTGAATACTCATAAAATTTCAATCCTTAAAAAAAAAAATCATAAAAAGTAATATTATTAACTTTATATTGTTGGGAAAAAAAATTCTATAGCCATATGTGAACAAGAAAATCCGTATTATTCTTAGAACGAACATAAATGATAATATACAAATTGAACACTGGATTGATTCAAAAGACTAGCATAAGAGTTGGAGCAACATATAAATTCTTGTTTTTACCTTTATTCATCTAATGTATGTGAAACTATATTGTGATCTTTTAGATAATTTATCATAGTGTTGCAGGGATATGGGAGAAAGCAAAACAAAGGTGGGAAAGAGAGACAAAATGTACATTCTCTTTCTAAGCTAGCCTTTCATGTGATGATGAATATCACATACATAACATCCACAAACTCCAATTCCAAATCTGCATCTGACATTCATGAGACTTCTCAACATGCACCGCACCATGTTGCACCTTGTCCTCATCCCCTCTTCATTTATGCAGCTTTTTCATGAACCACTTTAGCTATGGACCACCATGTTCCTATACTAACTACTCAAGAACCAACATGATCAAAGCTAAAAACAAACAAACACATTAATTTCAAGCCATGATATAGTTAAGCTATAGCCACACTTGACATATGTTTTATTTCAACAGACACAAAACACAAAATGTGACCAAACTTTTTGTTCCCCGTCCTCAAAACCTAAAACTAATTACACTAGGCCAGTTTTGTTACTTAGACGATGCAGTATAGTATTATTAACCATCCAGTTCCAATTCGAGCTCCAACCCATTATTACTTCCGATTGGAACCCAAGTTGTAGCGAAAACCGAGTTATGTCCCTTCCATGTCAGCACCAACATGTCCTCCTCCT
>JAYMSW010001586.1:0-15981 GCA_036897725.1 Erodium texanum | reverse complement strand
ATGGAATCTTCTTCACTGAATGAGTAACACTATCATTACGGGTGTGAATGAGCTTAGGAGAGACACACAAGAAAATGTGCACTCAAGAGATGTGAGTAGACTAAAGATATAGCATGGTTTCACGAGATGTTTCAGCTCTGCTCAAATAACATGGTACTCATAATGAATCCTACATCGTTAGTTGACACAGATTGGAAACGGTTGCGGCTTGTTCTGTAGGAATCATTTGAAGGAGGAAAAAAAATGAGTGTTCGGTAAACGTCCGGGAATAGCTTTGTGTGCAGCTTGAGAAATTGAATGGTTGCATCAATATGTTTTGAGGAAAGCATATAAAAAAGTTGGTGCTCAAATACTGTCGGGAAAAATTGGATTATCCCACCCTACCTTGCCCGATTAAAGACGATTTCCATCTAATAGAATTGCAACAACGCTTATCGTTTCATCCGGGGGCTATTGATAGCTAGAATCTAGATCAACCAAGTAGGACCTTTAGGTGTTCAGCGAGTAACATTCATCAGAATCGAGTTCTCGATATCACCCTCAATCCACCTAAACCTACTTCTTGTACCTTGGTCTATCGGGGGCCTTCAATGCATCAATCTGGACTCCAGTTCTACCCAACCTTGATCTTTTCATATTGATATATTGGACACCCTATCAAGGATCGCCTCTAACATAGCCATCTAGGAGGTTTGTTTCACTATTGACTGTACTAGCACATTTAAGGGCGCTTGACAATTGACAGTTTGAGCACCGAATCGGCGATGGGGATTTCAATGAACATGATAGTTTGTACCTCGTTGTGAAGCTTTATGACCAATTCAAGCATGCTGTTTAGATTTGCTTGTTGGGTGGTGCCACTTGCTTAAGCCATGTGAAGTCTTTGATCAGTTTTGAGGAGAAAGTATGGTGTGTTAGGGTTTCCGAAGGACAAGGTCACTATCATATGCATGGAGAGTTTTATACATAGTAGACTCCATAAGGTGTCTTTTTTTATTAGCTTCAGTAGGATCTCATGCGGATGCAACAAGTTTAACTTGTACAAGATGTCGGTTCACATTTTGAAGGTAAATGTGGACGATGGACATTGGCCGTCTTTTTTTTTTCACGGCGTCGGAGAACTAACAAACATGACAAGGAGAGTTTCAGTATTAATTGTTGTGATGCTTTTTGACACGAAGTGACACCACATGTTAACTCTATGACTGAGGATTGTTGTTTATCTATAGTTGAGGTGTAAAGGTCTAAGAGATATATGCTAATATGATCTGATACTGAATGATACAACCCGATGTTGAACGATAGGAAACTATGACTTACAAAGTAAAAAAAATGATGGACATGGGAATCAAGCCGATGCGTTTCGATGGTACACGATGCTTCAGTGTAGATAATGACAAATCAAAGCTAAACGACGTTTCAATATAGATAACATTAAAGGTTCAAATGCATACGAGAGGTACCAAACTTAGGGATAGACAACTGATTCAAGTTAGGTATATGTTCATTACATGGTAGTGGTTGAATCTATTCATTTAACAAACATGAAACAGGAACAAAACATGATGAACAAATATACACTTATTTCATTCATACAACATTTTGACACTATTCACATTCATTTCACACATGGTAATAACGATCCTATAATGTAACACAATGGACATAATTTACATCTCGTGCCTATATTTATGGAATCTTCTTCATTGAATGAGTAACACTATCATTACGGGTGTGAATGAGCTTAGAAGAGACACACAAGAAAATGTGCACTCAAGAGATGTGAGTAGACTAAAGATATAGCATGGTTTCTCGAGATGTTTCAGCTTTGCCCAAATAACATGGTACTCATAATGAATGCTACATCGTTAGTTGATACAGATTGGAAACGGTTGCGGGCTCGTTCTGTAGGAATCATCTGAAGGAGGAAAAGTGAGTGTTGAAGTAGAAGGTGGGGCGTGCTAGAGTTTCTATATAGGAAGGACTATGTCTTGTTTAAAAGTTAGTAGGGTTATTTATAGGCATAATCCTAGCAGCGGAATTGTTGATTTGCTTGACAAGAGGAGATTACGTTCACACTAGATGAGATTTAGGGATGTTTGAGTCCGACCCTTTTGATACATTGCGATATCCATCTATGTTGTAACCGATCCAAGACCTATCACTCGGTTAAATCATGTGAGGTCAGCTACCACGAGCCAAGATCGTGTGAGGATGACAGTTCCAATTCCTAAGTTTCATACGACCCTTCCTGATGGTGTCTGATGTATTGATTAATTATGGTAGGTGATTCGGTATTAAGCTTAACCCACCTTTCTATTTATACCACTTAGTCTCTTTAGAACCTAACCACGCACCACATGATGGCTTAAGGTCATCATTCTCACCCCTCATGCCTCTATTTCATACCTTCCATGTATCAAACACATGTTTCTTTTGCAAAGTTATAAGACTACATCGTTAGTTGGTGCAGGACACTTAACAAGCTCTCAAATGGATCTACGCAAATTTTGACCTTCCATATGCGAGTGTATTATAAGGGAACAACACCGAGAGATGCCGCTTAAGGAAGATCATATATTGGAGAAGATATAGCCTCGGAGATAAGACCACACTTCATGCGTCGTCATAGACGACTTCTAACGAATCTCCACAAACACGCGCCCATGTACCACGCACCAACACACATCAATCATCAAAGTTTTGTAGGAAACTAGAAAAATAGCTTTAGGTGTTGCGTAGATGTTTCAAATTCTTGTATTAAACGAGTAAACAATGTTTTGTACCTTTAGAGATTGAGGATAGTAATACAATGCATTTGTTGTTTGTTTTAATAAGAAACACATTACATGCTTCCAAACAAAGTACAATGCATGACATACGAGAGTTCTAAAACAAAACACAAAGTACAATATGTGAGAAATAAAAGATCTCAACCAAAATACCCGAACTAATAAAAAATTGCACGATTTAATCATGTTTCTGATGTTGTCCAAGAGTTGCACTATTTTTTTGGAAAAACTCGTTCAGTTCAACTCTGTAGCCGGTTGGAGGTCTAATGGATTGTCCTAGGAAAATTGACGAACTTGCCAGACAAGTAAACAACAAAAAAGAACCAGCAATCATGCAAAGAGACCATTGATGTGTGTGTGTCAACTAATGATACAACATTCGACTAGACCAAAGCCATACTCAACGGCTTCCCCCACGATGGTGTATCAATTGACGTATGATGCAACTAACGATGTAAGAGACAATATACATAAGAAGAGGACTTCAATGTCAGTATGATATGACTTGAGAGAAGTATAAAAGATGGTTGGGGAAGAGAAGTAACGTTGGTGGTATACATATGAAGGTTGGGACCAACGAGGCTGGGTTCGTATCCCTTGGTTTCCGACGACAAACGATGATGGCCAATGGAGAAGTATGTCGTTTGAATGCTTTCCGATGTCACATGATGGAGGATGATTCCAAAAGGATTAATGATGGGTCCCAATGGTCCAGTCTAGACGTTAATGACGAGTCGCATCACATCCCACCCACCAACACACATATCAGTCACCACCGAACTCCATCAAGTTGCATCAGAAAATTCTGAAATGTCGCGAGTGAAAAAAAATGGGTAACTTTATTGAAAGGGAGTAATATATATATATTTTTTAAAGTACCCTCAGTAAAATTGAAAGATTAAATATAATTCTGAAAGAAAAGTAATTCTCGAGATAAAAAAATAAAGCCAGAGGTCTTGTACTCAGTTTTACTCAATTTTTTCTTTTTAAATAAATACATAAGGTAATGAAACACCTTCCAATAGTTCAAGGCTCATCTCCGTTCTAGAAGTTGTGAACTTGAACTTGGGATTAAACATGGTAGAATTATGAATAGATAATGTAGAAGAATTTTTGAAATAAATAATAAAACATATATCAGTCAATTATTTAAGACATTATAGTAGCTTAAATATGGATTTTGTCTTTAAAAAGTATGGATAAATGTATATCCCTGATAAAAAAATATTTATTTCAAATTGGGAGAGATGGAAAATTTCCCAAACAAAATGGGGAGATCTTATCACTGTGTCCAAACACGAGCTGAGACAGTCTCATCTTCTGTCCAACCAATACAATTTTCACTGGAACAAGTAAGGAAGACGACAAAGACGACGACGAGTTCCAGTCTTTTCCTTACCATTTCTCCGATTCCAGCTCCCAAATCAATCTCAGGTATCCAAACCCTAATCCCCTTCTCTCCATTCTCCTCACCATTTCCGTCATCTCTTTACTCCCCAAATCATGTTTCCACTTCTCATCATCTTGTTCCCCCTCACTCGAGCTCAGTTCGGAGCTCAGTTCTTACCATTGTGATCATCCAACCTGCAGAAACCGTAAGATTCAATTAATTTCCCTGCTACGACGTTACTTCTTCTAGTTGTTTTTTTTTGGTACAATTTAGATGAAATTTTAGCTTGTGTTTCGTGCATTCGCTTAATTTGATCACTGATTTGGTTATGAATTTGTGGTACTGTGATTTTGAATTCATTTGCAATTTCAGATCAAATTGATCTGTATTGTTTAGCTCGTCTCTGATTGTGAGTAGCACTGTGACTTGTTCTCAATCCGCTTTACTAATACAACTATCATTACATGTTAAGGTTCACATATAGTCCCGAGTTCTTATATTTCTATATTTTAACGCCAATGTGCCTTCTATATGTATCCTATCTTTGTACATATGTTTTTTCATTTATCTATGAACCCATGTCGTGAAATCTTATTCTGAATGCATGTTCATACACCTATAAATACGATCCTATGAAAAAAACTGAAAGGGGAAGAGTTTTTGTAGGGGACAAAATGGGAATCCATATTCACTCTAGTAGTGAACGCTCCAGGACAAATTGGACTGCTGTTATGGATCGCTATTTTATCGATCTTATGTTAGATCAGATGCATAGGGGTAATAGGCTGGGGCATACGTTCAACAAACAAGCTTGGGTGGATATGCAGATTGTGTTTAATTCAAAATTCGGATGTCAATATGACAAGGATATCTTGAAAAGCCATTACACAAGTTTGTGGAAGCAATTCAATGACATAAAGAATCTTCTTGACCATCATGGATTTTCTTGGGATGATACTCAACAGATGGTGGTAGCGAGTGATCAAGTGTGGGATTGCTATATCAAGGTGGGTTACTTGTACTTTTTATTCATATTCTGACTTCATATCTCTAGCCTTATTGCCAAAGTTTAATTGATTTGATATATATGCAGGCTCATCCAGATGCACAACTCTACAAGGATAAGGTTTGGATGAACTTCAATGACTTGTGTTTGATTTATGCATATACTGCAGCAGACGGGAGATACAGTCTTTCCAGCCATGATATAGACTTCGATGAAGATATTCAAGGAATGAATATGGGTGTGTGTTTCTACGTCATGTTACTGACCAAGAGTTAGCTAGCATGTAACTGGGTTTGAAGTTTTTTACTCCCTCTGTTGTAAGATAAGTGGTATGCTTTCCTAAATTGGATGTTTCAAAATAAGAGTCATGTTCTTTTTTAGGAATTAATTGTATGAGTTAGTTATTACCACACGATTATCTTAGCAAGGAAGAGCACATGAGGGCCTGACATGAAAGTAAAGCACTAATTCCAGTAAAATCTTCCAAAAATTAAACTTGACACTTATTTTGGAGTGGAGTGAGTTTTCTTTGGCTATCTGGAGAGAAGTCACCTAGTCCTGTGCAGCATGCAAATATTATTCTGACAAAGCTATAACCTTCTGTTACATACAATCATAAAGCATGAAAGTTCTAAGAGCCTTACCATATGGTTATGGTTTATTAGTTATTCACAAAGTTGCCAGAACTCGATCATCATGATAAAATATTAGTTTTTCTGGGTTCTTCGATAGGTGGTTTCACTTCTGTGAACTAACAAAAGTTACCTGATTTTACTTCGTTATGTATTTGAGGTATGAGGCAAATTTAATAAGAATGAAAATTTCTGTTGTTTGTTTGTACTGGTTACTGATGTGCACAAATCTTAATAAACATTGTATGTTCTTGCTTAACAAGCATTCACTTACAATTTTTTTTCTTCAGTTTCATGTAGTGGAAGTGGAAACCTTACCATGCCTAGTCAAGAGCGCACAAAAACTGATTGGACACCCACCATGGATAATTATTTCATTGAGCTCATGCTGGATGAAGTTAGAAAAGGCAACAAGATTGGTAATGCATTCCGCAAAGAAGCATGGAAGGATATGCTAACTAAATTTAATGAAAGTTTTTGTTCACAGTACGGAAAAGGTTTTCTAAAAAACAGGCATAAGAAACTGTTCAAATACTACACTGATGTAACAAGTTTGCTTGATCAAAAAGGATTTTCTTGGGATGCAAAACAACAGAAGATAGTGGCTAGTAATGATAATTGGGATAATTATCTCAAGGTATGCTGTAAACTGGGGTAAATATTATAATTCAATTTATGATATTCTGTACTTACTATAGCTGATGCAGGCACACCCAGATGCACGCTCATACAGGAAGAAGATTTTGCTGAACTACAATGATTTAAGTTTGATATATGGAAATGCAATAACTAATGGAAACTGTAGTCGTATGCCCCATAGCAAAAGCTTCAAAGATGAACCCTTACCAGCAACTTTTGGTAAGTCTTATTTATCGGTTCATGCTACCATTTGGGTTTGTTGGCAGAGAAATAGCTTAACTACTTCAACAACTAATTTAATTTGTGATTATTATATCCTGCAATGGAATATGAAATTGCTGCTCCCCCATCTCTCATTATGGGCCTTTAACTAAGTGATTACGATTACAGGTCATGGTAGCATTCTCTTTTATTTATCTATTTATTTTGATCAGCAAGAAAGCAGGAAATCCTAATCTAGCATAAACTAACTCTAACCTGACCTTCACCCCACACTTGCACCCATGCAAGTGTACCCCATTGGACAACCTTCTCTTTTATTTCCTCAGTTTTTTTGTTGTTGTGAAAAGTGACAATCACTAATTTCTGGTGATCAATGTTTAGCATGAACCGTAGTTATGAAATAACAATTTGTCATGCATTACGAAATATGTTGTTACTTTAATTGATAGCTTACTTCATGTTTAAATCTGCATTATACTGATAATCTTTATGAACTATAGCAATGAGGTCAGATACTATCATGCATTCATTAAATACGGCTGATACAGTTTATATGGATGTAGCATACATAACATTTTAAAACCTTATTTTTACATAAAAAAATTGTACTAATTTAAATAGGCTCTTTAAATCATACAGTTGGTGAAAAGGAGGTTCCTTCATTTGCTGGTCCTGCCCATCTGAGAACATGTTGGGTGACACCAATGGACCATTATCTAGTTGACTTGTTGGTTGATCAAGTTCTTAGAGGGAATAAGATTGGTCTTACGTTCACAAGCCAGGCTTGGATTGACATAGTTTCATGTTTCAATGCAAAATTTGGATCTCATTATGACAGAGATGTTTTGAACAATTGCTACAAGCATTTGAGGAGACAATATATTGACATAAAAAGTCTTCTTGAACTAAATGGGTTTTATTGGGATGATACAAGACAAATGGTGGCAGCTGAAGATCATCTTTGGGAATGTTATGCAAAGGTGAATTACTATAAACTCATTCCTTGCTTTCAAGATCTCTTGTGTTACTTTACAGCTTACATGCAACTATGTGCAGGGACATTGTGATGCCCCATCATATAGAAACATATCCATGCCTAACTATCATAAGTTGTGTGTTATATATGGTCAAGAAAGTTCAAATGGAGGAGACAGCCCATTGGCCTGCAATTTGGATATGCATAGCGAAAGCCCAGACTCAATGATTGGTAGGTTTCCTTGTGACGTATACTTTACCTGTCATCCCGAAGAGTGTTAAAAGTCGTGACCTTAGCAGATGACATTATTTAGCCCTGATGCTTTTTAACTAAAACCTTGATTACTTTGGAGTTTGTTCTGCTTTATGTTACATCAACTAATATGCAAATTAATTGTTGCTGTAATGCATAGCTCTCCGTTGACGTGTCTTGTGGAATAACATTGCGTTTGACTGAAGATCTTTGAATGTAGAACATCTGAAATCCTCTCTCTCTGATTGGTAATATACACTTAATGGTAAAGAACTGCTAAAGGGTATTATATGTAGAGTTCCACCAATTAAATTCAACAATGATATATTTTAGTTCATTAGTTGATGTGCTTCCCATATCTTGCTTGTTAATCCTATTGCACTTTAAGGACTTTCTATAAATGAAAAAAAAATGGTATGTTCTGTAGCTGCTTCCATCTTGCATCTGTCACCCCATCTGGTTTATAACCATTTTGACTTTGTTTATTGTGATTTTGGACCATTCATTGATTTATCTTTTAAAAGTTCAACCCAAACTTTTATTAATGCTTAAAATGATCTTGAACCAAAACGTATGCTGCCACATTATGCCCATAATGATATTTGTTTGAAATCAGTGTCCAAATAGAAGTCCATTTCCACTGTATTTACTCACATTACTCTCTTAATTTTAGATGGGGAAGAGACTCAGGGTCATGCAAACACGGATTGGACACCTTCAATGGACCGTTATCTTATTGACCTCCTGCTAAAGCATGTGCAGAAGGGTGATAAGATTAATCAAAATGCAGATGATCGAGTGTGGATAGATATCATGGTATCATTTAAGGAAAGATTTGGATTGAAGCACGACAAAGATGCTTTGAGAAGTAGGCATCAAAGTTTGGCTATGCAATACTATGATATGAAGAATCTTATTGACCGAAGGGGCTTCTCATGGGATGAAATGCAGCAAATGGTCACAGCATGTGATCATGTTTGGGATGCATACATTGAGGTGTGTGGCTTATTTATTTGGGGGAATTGTTGAAAAGTGCCCTCATGAATTGGTCACGGATGAAAAACAGCCCTTTGAAAAAAATGTATTATGCACTGCACTATAAATTGGGCACGGTTCTCCGTTAGTAAAAACTACAGGAAAATCGATTTCCATCAGCCACTTTTCTTGTAAACGCCTTATGAATTGTCCACATTTATGCACGTGACCATTTCATAAGGCCTTTGTGGGAAATGTGGACAATTCATTAGGTCCTTATCAAATTTCTATTAGTTTTTTACTAACTGAAAAACTGTGCCCAATTCATAATGCATTGCATAGCACATTTTTTTTTCTTCTCAAATGGCCGTTTTCCATCCGTGACCAGCTCATGAGGGCACTTTTCAGCAATTCCCCCTATATATTTTAGTTATACATGTTAGTCTTAATTGTAATTGGCTAACATATGGTACATGTAGGAATGCCCAGATGTAAAATCATACAGAACCAAAACCAAGCCAAACTATAATGATTTGTGCTTGATTTATGGAAATTCAGCATCTAATGACAATCATGATCGAGATTTCAGTTTTAGTGATGATGGTGAGTTTCCATATGTGTCAAGGAAATTGTATTATTTTATGTCTTGTTTTGTTGGATTCTTAGACTGGCTGTTTTATGAAAATCGAGGAATTTCAATCTATCCTATCGTACATTTAATTGAAGGTGCTAGTCTTAACGATAGTCATCACAATATGGATTGGTCACCTCCTATGGATCGATATTTCATTGATCTAATGCTACAACAAGTTCGCGAAGGAAGTATGGTTGATCATAAGTTCAATAGTGTAGCTTGGGTTGTCATGGTTATGCAGTTCAATGCAAAATTTCAGTCTGAATATGGAAGAGGTGCTCTTAAAAGTCGCTTCAGAAGTTTGAAGAAGCTATTCAATAATATGAAAATTCTACACGAGACTGGGTTTGATTGGGATGAAGTGCAACAGACCAAAACGGCTAATGATGATGTGTGGGATGCTTATGTTAAGGTGCCCTTGCAAACTAAATTTTACTAGGCATAAAATTCAAGTAACTAGTAGCTTACATCTAAATAGTGCAGGAATACCCTGATGCACAATGGCTCCGCAATAAAAGTCTCCCAAACTTTGATGATTTATTCCTGATATATGGATCTACAAGCACTAGTGGAAGGAACAATGCTTCAAGTCAATATGTGAATGCATTCAACAATGTCCTAGAAGTAAATGTCGGTATGTCTCTCTTTGGTTTGCTATAAATAGGACAAAAAATAGTTAATGAATGCTTTGACTCATCGGGATATATATACGATTGAGAATTGGTATGAACTAAGGCTGTAGAAGAACTGCACTAACATGCTTTCACCATTACCCTGATCATCACGGTTGGTTAATTAATTTTGAGATATTCCAATTAGTTCGAGAATTTCTAGTTAAAGGAAGTATACATCAATCTTAAGTCTAAGTAAGAATCAAAAGTTTGGTGCTCCCTTGCTTCTACATAAAGTAAGGTGAGCCATAATCTTAGTACCCATAGCTGATCTTTTTTTTTTTTTGAGACGACTCCATTTTGTTATAATGATAGGTATCTTTTAGAACTAACTCATTTCAAATGAAATGGAGAAGATTTAGGTTGAAATCAGATCATAGATTGTCCTACACTAATGTGTTTGTGTGTTTCTCCTTCGTCAATGTAGGTGAAGAGGGTGACCAAATCCTTGATACTGATGATCCTCCGAGTAGAAATTGGACAAAGTCAATGGAACGTTATTTTATTGACCTTATGTTGGAGTTGGTGCAGAATGGGAATAACTTGGGTCACATATTTGATGAGCAAGCTTGGGACTGGATGATCACAATGTTCAATGAAAAATTTGGAGTTGTATGTGACAAAGCTGTTCTGGAAAACTGGTTTCTTAGCCTGATGGAAGAGTACGACAACATCACAAGTCTTCTCAATCAAGAGGGCTTTGTGTGGGATGATACCAAGCAATTAATCACAGCTCGAGACGAAATTTGGGAAGCTTATATCAAGGTGCTTGTTTTTCTCAAAAATACCAAGTTGGAAATATTATGTTAAAAGTGAATTTGAAGCAATTTCTTTTAGGGAAAATTACAAAAGGTCCTGAGGTATTCACTTATTTTGCAAATTGTAGCCATCTTCTTTGATAATTGCAAAAAAGTATAATGAATTTACTTTTTTTTTTGTTGCACTTTGTGTTAATTTGTTTCAAAATGACGATTTTACCCTTTAAAAATAAGAATAAAACAAAAAACCCGAATTTTCACCCTTTTTGTATGTACTAAGAGCAAGAAATTTAAGGGAGGTGAAAATTCAGGACTTCCTGTTTTTTACTTAATATTTTTTAAATTTAAAACTATAGAGGTAAAATTGTTATTTTGAAACAAATTTACACAGTGCAACAAAAACGCAAGTTCATGTCACTTTTTTGCAATTAACAAAGAAGGCTACGATTTGTAAAGAGTGAACACCTTAAGGTACTTTTTATTTTACTATTGGTTGTAAGCTCCCTAAACTTTGAGCAGCTTTAACGTGATAATTACATTTGCAGGAGCATCCATATGCAATCAAATATAGAGGTAGCACCGTTGATGCCTACTTTGATTTATGCAGAATTTACGGCAATGTGTTTCCAAATGGAAGATCAACAAGTAGCACTAGTGTGAAAGCAGAGATCCTTGATAATGTTGATGAAACTGGCATTGATAATGTTTATGGAGAAGCTCAAGAGACCGAAGCTGTGTACCAAAGGAAGAAGCGAAAACAAGAAACCTCAGTCTATTCAAGAAAAGCTAAGAGAAGCATCAAGAGGGAAGAAGTAGGAGTATCGAATTCGAATTGCAAGGTAGATTTTGTGCCAACAAATACAATGGCTGCTCACAAAGAAGAGAAGATAGATTTTGGTTCAATTGAATGCATAGTTGATGCCCTTGAAACTGTACCAAATTTGGATGATGAACTGTTCTTGGAAGCATGTGAACTTCTGGAAGATGAGAGGAAGGCGAAGATGTTTGTGGCAATGGATGTCTCTGCTCGGAGGAAATGGTTGCTGAAAAATCTTCGTGGGTAAATCTTAAATCTTAGCCTTTTGAATTGTTGTTTTTTGATTGAAGCAATCAATGGCATTGGAAATTCTTGTTTGTGTAGATCAAACTGAATGTGAAAATGAATGCATATATTTCCAACATCTCTTCTTCTCATGAAACTGTTTCAAGGTTTATAGGAAAATGGTTCAATTATAGTTTGAAACTATCATTTTGTCCCAATTTAGACTTAACTTTGAGTTGGAACATTGTCTTAAACTTTAAGAACAAATTGAAACAGTAATTAAAATATTGGGGGTCCCTGAAATACATACATTTGTAGAATAGGCATGTGATTGTTGAGACATTCAGGTTAGGAAGTCAATTCTTGTCCCTTCACCTTTTAGGATTGGCTCTTCCTTCCCTCTAATGACCCAGAGCAACATGATATCTTGACAAAAAAACTCTCCTGTTGATTACTATTTAGGTTTTGTTTCAAAATAAGGTTTTCTTTAAATTTAATCCAAAATTGTCCACTAAAGCAGTATAAAAAAAAAGAGAGAATTATTAAAAATTGTCCAAATAAATTGGACACGAGTGATAAGCTCCTTAATGTTTAATGTGTTTCAAAGATGTGTGATCCTTAACTTTTACATTTCGTTAAAATACATATTCCATTAAAATAGATGAAATAATCTCTTTATGACATGAACTAGATACCTCTTTTTTTTCTTTCTTCTAAAGTACCTAAACTACCCCTGACCTTCCCAATCTTAACACCTTAAAAGCTGAATTTTTTCAATTATTATTTCAAACATATATTTCCTCAAACTAAAATTAAAATTTTATTTTACAACTATTTTTATTTTAACAGTTTCTTTTATTATTTTTCAATTTTTATTTTAAAAAGTTTTAGTTCTAAACTATATTTTCTCAAACTAAAACTAAAATGTTATTTGAAAAAAAATATATATATTTTTAATATTTCAAGATAGATTCATTTTTCAAACTATCAGCTTTTTTTGTCATTTTAAAGTAAATTTTAATTTGAAAAATAATTAAAAAAAAATTTTCAGTTTCAAAACACTTTTCAAATTAAACAAAAATTATAACTACTTTTTTACATATATAAAAATTAACATGATTAAAAGGAAATACTTTTCCTTAATTAAAGTTTTAGATTTATAAATAATTTTTAAAATAATTCATATTATTTTGTTAAATATTTTTAAATAGATAATTCAAATTCAAATTCATAATCTGTAATTTTATTTTTTCAAAAAAATAATTCAGTTTTATAAGAAAGAACGTAATTTTTTTTTTGGAATATAAAAAGAACGTAATTTATTATTCATATAGTAATCCAATTTTATAACACTATTTTAATTTTCAATTTTGATGTTTTAAAAAAATAGTATTCAAGAATATAAGGGCATTTGTTGAAAATTTAAATGCAAGGGGGGCATTATAATCTTTTTAAACTATATAAAAACTAACATAGTTTAACCTCTACACTATTTAATGGACAACTTATTGTACGTCTTTAAACATCAACATCAGACAATTGATCGTGCATGTCCTATTCATTTGGACAATTTTTAATATTATAATTACCAAAAAAATTGTCCACTAAAGAAAACAAAATTATAAACCACAATTACAAAGGAAATTAATATTTTATTTCCGACTATTTCGGTCAAATAAAATTTGGTAATAGGATGTTTGACTCGAATATTTACGTTGCCATTAATGATGATAGCAAGATGAATGCTGGTTGTCCCAAACTAATTTTCATCCTCATATAGACTATCTTAATCAACGAAAGAGTTTATCTTGATTAGATGCGAAATATTCTTATATTTTAAAATTCGATCAAGCATTTTATTTATATAACTTAAGCAAAACTGTATATTCATTTTATAAGTACAGTATATAAGGATTGAAAATGATCATTCCTATCCAATGGCTATGAAGCTTTTAAATCCCACCTTAATAAATGATTTCATTCTATTAAATCAAAATATCGTATACTACCATATTTTTATATCATCTTATGGAAACAAAGAAAGTCAATAAAAAATGACAATCCAAATAAAGTAAAACAGATTTAACTGTAGAAAGACAAATCTCCCACAAAGGGCAAAGTCGTCACCAGAAAGAAGTCTCTGACACTATCCGAGTCAGAATCGAACACAGCTAAAAGAAAAAAGCTTTCCTCTTTCTCCTTCTATTTCTCGCTCCGCTTCTCCCCCAACTTTGGTGTTAGGTCATTTTTAAGGTTCGCTACCACGACCACAATCATTATCCATCATCACCACCAAAACCCTAAATCAATTCCCTGCTTAAACGTAGCTTCTAATTCTGCTTTTTCCCTTTTCAGGTTAAAGCTTCCATCTTTTTGCCAGGAACTGCTCAGAGCAGTCTCAACAACAAACAAGGTAGGTACCCTTTTTCTGTCTCACTCTGCATACACGGACAACATGTGTAACTATGTGCCATGTCCTTATTTGCTTTTCTCTGATGTAATTGAAGTGATCTCCATGTCTCTGGAATTGTGATTTAGTTTTTTTTTTCCTACCATGATTTGCTATTTATGGAGATGCGATGTTCAGTGTTCTTATAATTTGCGTATTTGCTAAATTTTTCTGGGTAAGCCTTGTTTGTTTTGTTTTTCTGGGTATATGTAAATTTTCTGGTATTAGCTAAAGATGGTTTGTATTATGTTTGTTGGATTGAATTGGTACTGTTGATCTTTTTCAGTAGTTTGCACAAGGTTTACTTATGAGTGTTAGAATGTTATATTTCTATTTTTCTTCCTTTTTTTTGTGGATTTTCTTTTTCTCTTTGTTTTCTCCTTCTGGATATTGTTTAAATTCGTCAGAATTTCTGTTTGTTGTTCACACTCATTATGTTGTGTGGTGTTTTCTTTTGACCATGTTTGTATCTCATCTTGGATGTCAAAGGAATGTCATATGAATCACGGTTTATTTTGTATAGGACACCAATTAGGTCTTTTCCCATTTTGGGCAATTTACACGTGGTCCAGACTTCACCTCAGTGATCCTTTTCTCCTACTTCACATCCCCTTTTAATGACTACTAGATGCACACGTGTCACAGAAAGCACAATGACTCTCTTAAGCATCAGAGTCTGGGAGCATTCTCTTTCAGATGTGGAGTAATTGTACACGATCCTTACTGTAGATGTTATTGGTAATTGTAAATCCTTGTTGGTAGCTTATCTGGAGACACGTTGATTTTGGTTGATATTTGGATGACAGTGCCATCCTCTATGGTTTTTGGTGGATTTCAGCATGTAGGCGATGTAGTAGGAGCATAGGACATGGCAAGATAATGACATTTTAACTGTATTTTGTCATTTTATTCAGAGAGTTTGTTTTGTTTGCTCCTTTGACATAACAAGTCCTTCATAACAATCTGATTGTTGTATAATTAAGTGAATTTTCGATACTGCTCCTATGCTTATTTTAAAACAATTGTTTTACATTTACTCAAGTTCAAAATCACATATAGTTCGTAGGCTTGTTATGGGGTAGGTGGAATACTTGGATTCGAATGCTTGAAAATTTCTATTTTTTTAGTTTTTACAACAGTACCGACCTATTATATTAACAAGTTCTCTATTGAAAGAGATGGCACATGGGTTGTTCGATTTGCTAAGTAAATCTCTTGTAGCATGTATTTGTTAATCATATTTAATGAAAAGCATATGAATTTTCTTTATAAAAATTGCAGGTTGCCTTTATCAGCGTTTTCAAATGATATTGTCCTGGTCTTTTTGACATTTTAAAGCATAGGTGTCAAGTTTGCGTTTCGATGTTTATTTTCTTATCAGAATGGATCAGCAAGGGCATGGACAGCCTCCAGCTATGGGCAATGCTGGTCAGTTGGCATATGGCTCGAATCCATATCAGCAGCAGAATCAAGGTTCTTCTGTTGGAGCAATGCAGCCCGCTAGTCAGGCCCAGCTGGGGCAACCCCAGCTTGCCTATCAGCA
>JAYMSW010001585.1:0-15982 GCA_036897725.1 Erodium texanum | reverse complement strand
CACACGGACGTCTTCGCCGTCACGTACTGCGCCTCCGCTCCTCCTCCGCCTCCGGCCATCGGTGGTTCCGTCGCGGATCGAAATGGTCGCGCCGGCGAGGGTTAGAGTTAGTGATAAGGGAGAGAGAGAGAGCGCAAGTGGCGGAGGTTTTTAGACCATCTCTTTGTCGACTAAACTGTGGACGTGTCGGTCACTTCAGTGCTTTTTTTTCCTCACCGTGTGGGTCCCACTTGACTAACTCATTGACCATTTTAGTCTCTGGTAAATGTCTTTGTTTATTTAATATTATAAAATAAATAAATGAATCATAAAGGTAAGTTTTACGGTCGGTGTCAAACCGGTGCGAAGGGATAGTGCCGTTGGTATTGACAACTCAATACCAATGAAAAAGTGTTGGGATCGGTATTATCTTAATATCGATATTCCGTAGGAAGCAGACCAATCAACGAATATCATGTCATATAGTGTGTGCCAGAAAAAAAAAAATTATACTATACGCCAATATTATCGTCACCAAACTACATGGATTGATATTAATGTCTATCAATCCCATATGTGTCAACACCAGCACCGGTGATTTATTGGAGTTGCTTAAATAAAAGAGTTTAAAGTGAGTATGGTTTAAAAGTAATATTCATACTCAAATTAGTTTGTTTAATTTTTTTTTTTTTTGAGTTTTAGTTTGTTTAATTTTTAGTTTATTGAGTGAGTTCGAATTGTTCAAAATAAAATAAAATAAAAAAAGTGTGAGTTCGAATTGTTCATTAATCAATTTTAATCTTGAGTTTAAACTAAATTATTATAAATTCATACTAAATATTTACAGCGGATCAAACTTAGTTAGTTATTACAGTTATAAACAAAGCCCATTTATAGTTGAGTTACAAATATAGCCCACTCCTAATTATGGCAAAGCCCACAATCCAATTAACTTTCAGACAAGAATATTCCACCGCACCTATACTACGTCTTCGCGCCTCCACGTGTCGTGAAACCGTTAGTCCAAGCCAAAAATTGGATTTGGCGCGCTTTGGTCAACACTTCAAACCCGCTACACTGCCGAACCGTAGCTTCGGTGTTTGTCTCATCACGAGCCCGAGGCTCGGGACACCCGAACCAACACACATAACCCTCAAATCAGAACCTACCACTTGTGTTGTGTCTGTCGATTCCTCAGCGTAAGACAAAAATAAAATGATTAATTAATTGAAAATTAGATAAATAATTTCCTTAATCTGCGCCAAGAAAATCATCTAAGTCCGTTGGATCAAATCCTTGGATCGTTCTCAGCCGTCGGATCAACTTAGCTTAAATAGCGTCCTCGTCTTCTCCAAAACCACTCTGTTTCGACACAGAAACAGAGCCAGAGCTTGAGCTCTGCTAAACGTTGTCGTTTGGGGGATGCGAAAGGTAAATAGCAACTCTCTCTCTCTAGCTAACGTTGAGCCCGCGATCCACTGGGTCTGGAAATGGTGTTTGGTTACTGGGAAAATATGGGAGATTTTCGTTTTCTGGGTTTGATTTTCTGGAAATGGGATTTGCAGAAATAATTGTTTTGATTTGGGTGATGTTTTTCTTCTTCTTCTCTTTTCTGGGTTTTGATTTCGATTTTCTCGAGGTTTGCTGCAACTGGGTCGATTCAATTCAGCTTCAAAATTTTGAATTTTTATTACACTCCAATCCAATTCACGTGCTACATCGCTTTCGCTGAAATGGCCTTTCCGTGTCTATTATATTGTTATTTATTATCTTTTTCTCTCTCTATCTTCATAATTGAATATGTGTGGTGCTGTGTACCATGAAATTTTCATGGCCCTAGATTTTCCCGAGAAAATGTTTTACAGGCTACTTCAGTTCAAATTTGACTAGAAATTGGGGACTCTTTCGTTGGTAGAATTTTGATTTCTCTTCACAAAACTAGAAAATTTACTGTACAATTAATAGTTCAGATTTCCAATTAAATACTCAACCACCGGTTTCACATGCAGAAATGTTGTTACAGCTTTGAATGCAAGCACTGTGGACCATTTGGTCTAGCTTGATTCATTGCATCTACCAAATTGGACAGATCTTGAAGAACCAACTTGGGTTTATTAAGATTTTGGAGCTTTGATGATGCAAGTTACTGAGAAATCATCATCAGTTCGTGAAATCGATCCATTGTTGAAGTATTTGAATGAGAGTAAGCAAAGCTTCATACGCAACGTGGTGTCATTGGCTGCTGAGCTTAAGGATGTCCGGAGCCGCCTTTCCTTGCAAGAACAAGTGTTCTCCAAAGAAACCTTAACAAGACAGGCATGTGATGTTTTGGTTTTGGTTTGGTTTGGGCCATTTTGGTTTTGTCTTGTGTAGTTAATGATTGTAACCACCATTTGTTCATGTGGGTTTTGTTCATGGTATTGAAAGTTTGCAACTTTCGTTCACAGGAAGCTGAAATGAAAGCTAAGAACATGGAGGAGGAGATTTGCAGATTGCAGAAGAGATTGGAAGAACGGAACAGGCAGCTTCTTGCTTCAGCTTCTACTGCTGAAAAGGTTCACACTCATGTTCTTGTTTCGATGATTATTTTCTCAACTCTACATGGTAGTGTAGTGTCTTAATGTGAACACAATTTGGTAAATGCTTTTAAAGAACAAGTTTAAGATTCAATTTGGGAGATTGAATCATTCCCTTCAACAACATTGGGGCCAACGTAGTATCAACGATTAATCTTACTGTGGGTGTCTGGTATTTTGATGAATTAGGTAGCAATAAGTATATAGATTCAACTATTCCAAATCAAAATCTTTCTGTTAATTGAAGACAAATAACGAATTGGAGGCAATTTTGGAGGGTCTTCAATGTACAAAATTTGCTACCGGAGCTAAATATTGCTAGATTATGTTGTCTCTTTGAGATTTTACTTATTTTTAATGAAGTTTGTTTGGAACTATTGTAGTTTAATTGGATTATTGAAGGATAAATTGCACACAACTACCTTTATGAATTGCCCACAACACATAACCTCATAGTAAATTTCCATGGACTTTATATGTTTGTGGGCAATTCATAAAAGTAGTTGTGTGCAATTTACCCATTCTTGAATGATGAACATTTATGTCGTTATTTAGAATTGGATCTTATATGTAGTTATGCCATTAAATACCTATATATCAAGTTACTTTGACTCTTGAGCTGTTAACTTAAAGATCATTAATGTTATCAAATATATTCAAAGGAGTTGCTAGCTTTCGATATATTAATTGTATATTTTATCGGATTCAGTATGTGAAGGAATTGGATGACCTCAGATCACAGCTCGCAACAACTCGATCAATTGCAGATTCAAGTGCTGCATCAGCTCAATCAGCTCAACTCCAATGCGAAGCATTGTTAAAAGAATTGGATCAGAAGAATCGTTCTTTGAAAGAACATGAAGACCGTGTAAACAAGCTAGCTGAGCAAGTTGATCAGCTACAGAAAGATCTTGAACTGAGAGAGATCTCTCAAAACCATCTCAAAGAGGAAGTTTCAAGAATCGAGCGTGACATTATGGAAGCAGTTAATGAATCGGGATCAGGCAAAGATTGTGAATTAAGGAGGTTACTTGATGAGATTTCTCCTAAGAACATCAATAAGATGAATAAGGTTTTGGTTGCTAAGGATGAAGAAATAGCAAAACTGAGAGATGAGATTAGGGTATTGTCTGCTCATTGGAAGCTCAAAACCAAAGAGCTTGAATCACAGGTATGAACTACAGCTTTTGTGTTTGTTTTTTTATTGAGTTTATGATTATTTAAGGTTCGACCCATTTCATGGAACAGTTGGAGAAGCAGAAGAGAGCGGATCAAGAACTGAAGAAGAGGGTGCTGAAGTTGGAGTTTTGCCTCCAAGAAGCTCGATCACAGACCCGAAAGCTCCAAAGGGTAATGATATTAGGGATAATCTCACAAAGTTATACTAATCTAGTCATTTTTCTCATTTGATTATACTGACCTTTAATTAATTTATTTTTTTGAATGTAATAAACTTTTTTTTTCCTCACTTTACTCTGTTTTGGTGATAAATGACAAAAATACCCGCAACAGTTTAGGGAATAAACTAACCTGGGTCATGTTTCTCATTTAACTACATTGACTACTTTTAAATTTTCTCACTTTACTCTATTGTAGTAAAAAGACAAATATCCCCTGCAGCAATCTAGAGAATACACTGATCTTGTCATGTTTCTCATTTAACTGTACTGACTTTCAAATTTTCTCACTTTACTTTGTTTCGGTACTAAATGACGAAAATACCCCTGCAGCAATTTAGAGAACTCGGAAAAGTTAATGACATATTTTTTGAAAATTTTAAAATTAATGAAGGGTGTTTTCTTCATTTGTTATCATAACAGAGTAAAGTGAGAAAGTGTAATGTAGTTGAGTGAGAAGATATACAAGATAGTATAGTTTTGTGAGATTATCTCACGATTTATTATGATTCGACTTCTCAATCATTACATATAAGCGAATGCCTAGGTTCTTCGCTTAGCGTTTTATTCGATTTACTGCAACAGATGGACGAGCGAAGGGACAAAGCTACGAAAGAACTTAAAGATCAGTTGGCGGTAAAGGAACAAAACAATGATTCGAGTCACGAAAAACAGAACTTCTGGGAAAGCTCTAGCTTCAAGATCGTAGTCTCCATGTCAATGCTGATCTTAGTAATGTTCTCAAAGAGGTAACACTCCATATAATAATAGACATACCGTGTATAAAGAAGTGTAGTTTGAATCTGATATAGTTCTTAGTATAGTGTCGGAGTAGAGAAGATCGAGATTTTGGTATCTTTGGTATAGTTACATTTAGAACTCGAACACAATTTGGTTGGTCATTGACTATTAATCATAGACATTTCCGAAGTCAATGCCTGTACAAGGATTGTTGTGTTCATATGATCTGTAGTTCAGACAAATTGAATCAGATTCATGATGTTCTTGCTCTCTGATCTGTAAAGAAAAGCTTGTCGGATGCTGAGCTGACACTGAATCTTTGGTTGTTTTGATATCGTAATTGCGATATTCTGTTATCATAATATCTGGAATATTTAAGATCATTTAAAATGATGTTCAAATTGTGTTTTCGCTCAATATTACTTAGCTTCGAATTGTTGTGTTATTATCATGTCAATGTTATGTTTATAAATGGGTAGATTGTATATAACTATCTTTTTGAATTGTCCGCAAATATACAATTTCATCGTAAATTGTTATAGTAATTTTTTCACAACAAATGATTACCTTTATGAATTTTGCATGTATCACTATCGTATAAATAGATGAAAACTATAATAAAAAATTGATTTTTTTAAACACATGATCTACACATGAGTTTCAAATTAATATTCCAATATTAATATGAGTCCGTAGAAGATTTCGAGTTAGAATAATAAGTCGTGGGAGTGAACAGTTTTGAAATATTTTAAAATTTACACTTAGGTGTAAGTAAAATTATATAACGGTGACGCGTGAGAATATATGTTGTAGAAATTTATTATACTATTATGTCCTTATGGACAATTCATAAAGAGCTATGTACAAATTACTTTTTTTATAAATCGATCAATATGATTAATATAAATGTTTTGGGGCTTAACAGAAACCCAATTTTAGCTTTATATTTTCAATAATATTTTTATCCACGTGTGTCAAATAGGCCTTAATTTTAAATATTAGTCCACTAAAAATGAGACTGAAAGTTTAAATATGCTTTATAATCAAATATTTATATTAAGGATGGAAAATGAGACTGAAAATCTTAATTCCAAATTGTGTTAATTGCTACTTTGAGATCAACTAAAAAAGGGACATGAGTAATCTGTCTCATCATAGTTTTCAAAATCTTATTTATTTAATTATATAATTAGTATTATTTCAACATCAATTAGGTTTCAAAAATCGACCGTTGATCTCACTCAAGAAATGGCCATTGAGATCCAAACAAAAGAAAAAGATTGTGTGTGAATTTTGATAGCAACAAGGTACCAAAATTGGTTTTCCATGTAATCAAATCTTTGAATTTTTTTTTTTTCCGAATATGATACTACAAATTTTATATATCAACTATAAGATATGCATAATAACTGACTAACGAACATGACAAAAGTCCTCACAAAACTTAGACTTGACATGAATAAAATTCCTGCAGCTAGCTTCTAACTGAGCATAGCTCGCGTGCCGCATACGATCAGACTGGAGCTAGATGAGAAAACTTAAAATGCAAAATGCGCATCAAAGTCAGACCGAAATCTAACACCCAAGCTAGACTAAGTCTGACACTAAAGTCAGGCGAAACCTAACACCAATACTCAGACGGCATCTAGTACCACAAAACCAGACAAAAGTCTGATACCAAAACCAGACAAAGACTGACACCTTATTGGCTAAATATAAGAAAATTAACAATAACATAGAAAGAAAATACAGTAAAACAAACTCATGATCACCACATTCAAGCATGCCTCGGGGACGGGGAAGCGCAACGACCGAATGGTCAGCTTGGCAGATATGGCAATGTCTCGAGCGAGGCGAGACAGCCGGCCAAACGTTACGGAATGGACGAACGACAAGCGACGATAGAAGCTACGAAAGTGATGACGGTGGAGGGGGGAGAGAGCTCAGAGGCTTATCTCCCCCGCTACGGTGGCGGCTAGTATTTGTGCGCTATCTAATTTTGTCTTTAATATTTTTTTATACATACTTTCAAATCTTTGAATTAATATTCCTATTAAGATCATAATGACACGTCCAAATCATTACAATATACTCAAACTAATTTTCATGCGAATCACACAGGGGTATTTGATGGATGATTAAACTCTAACATCAAGATCTAATAGATCCTTATTTTCAAGAACTTAAACTCCAAACCA
The DNA here is from genome assembly GCA_036897725.1 of Erodium texanum. Taxonomy (NCBI): domain Eukaryota; kingdom Viridiplantae; phylum Streptophyta; class Magnoliopsida; order Geraniales; family Geraniaceae; genus Erodium; species Erodium texanum. Next base: position 9,091 of record JAYMSW010001585.1, on the reverse strand, counting down.
AGGGTTTGATTAAGAGAATTGCTACAATTACCAAATAAGAGTTGAGTTACATGGTCTATATACACGTAAGTTCTAGTTGTTAGGTTTAGAATTTGAGTTATTATACTATCAAAATTTGATCATAATTAATGAATGATTTATAATTTTTATTATGATCACTCGATTCAGATTGAACAAAGAAGAATGTATAAATCAAAGGACCACAATTTATCTATTTCATATATTTTTTTCAAGACCCCATTTTACAATTAATTGTGTATTGCCTTTTAGGGCACATAAGTTCCTTTCAAAGAGAAAGTAGAATGCCACTTGATTGTTTGAGGGTCATAGATTAAAGCAAGGTTATTCTAAATTTTACACAAAATTTAATCATCAATAACATACTTTTTATTTTTTTTTTAAAAAAAACATACTTTTAAAACAAATATTTGATATTCACTTTCTTATAATATCTACGGTTATAGAAAAAATGTCATAAAATTTGAATGTTGTCAGACTTTGATACTTTTACACCGTAGAAACCGAAAAGTTTCATCCAAAGATCTTGACAGTCGGGCCGACTTAGGGCAGCATTAATGCAGAGCTGGTACTGGCTCCACCACGTAGGGTCAATGTGTAGTCTGCTACCGATGCTAAAGGAAAACAAGGTTAATATGTCAGCGCCTTAGCACTAGTATTAACATTTTATTTAATATATTTTATTAATAAAAATTTAGAAAAAACAAAAACCAAAGCCAATAAATCGACACCAACTCAGCGTGCCACTTGGTTTACACGCCGTTGGCATGAGCTCCCCGTTTGGAGACGGTGTTGTCCCAGCACCAATGTCGACCAATGTTACCGCATCACAAGCACCAATGCAACAATTGATTGTTGATAGTTTTTAAACTTCATTAGGAAAATTAAGGCAAGTGTAGTTTTTGTGTAAATTCCAAAACTCCCAAGATGCTTCCAATTTCCAAATATGAACATGTTAGCTGCATTTGGCAATTTTTGGCAAAGTTCTTAATATAGGTTTCAGTTGCACACACTCAATGCTTAGATTAATTTGGGGTTTGACATGACCATTCCTTTATGTCTCTTATGGATAGCAACAAATGTTGGTTTAATGGGAAAATTCTATATGAATATTTTTTGTTCATTTGATATTACTTGTAAGTTGTATTTATAAAAAAAAAAAATATTAAGTTGGTAAGTGAAGATTTCAATGTCACATAAAAATATCTTTAATGGACAGATGTTTACAAACTGAATATCCAAACATAACATGCTACACATACAATATAGGCAAATGTGGATATAATTAACAATGTAGGGTCCTAAACTTGTCTACCTTTTTGTTGGGGGCATAGGATCCCTACACAAAAGAATGAAAAAAAAACATTTGAATATTACCATTTTTACCAACTATTGAGATTGTTTAAAACTCAACTCCCAAAACTTTATTTTATTCCACAAATTTCATATTTTGATGCACCATGTTATGGGGTATTGGAAATGGCAATCACACATGTCTCAAAGGAATTTTGGTGGCAAATGTTCTAATCTTTTTTATTAAATGAAGTAGATGAGCTGAGGAGGTTCTCATTTAATTTCCATGTGCTTAATGGCTCATTTCAATGTCAAAATCAATCTAAATAATTAATGAAATATACAACAACAAAGAAAACACAGTTGTGAGTAATGAGCATGTCTTCATCTGATTACAATTACCAAAACAAAAGGCCAAAATGGAAAGCAATTAAATATAAATTGGAGGCTATTAAGCTTCTGATAATCAGTCATTGTTCAGTAACAGACAATTCCAATTCCAATTCCATAACCAAAAACCAAATGCTTGTTGTTTACTGTATCTCTCTTCTCTGCTGCAAGCCATCTAAACTCATCACCTACCACTGAAAACTCCATCTCTTCTTCTCCTCATCCCCACCACCACAACCATTCTCAGCTCCATGTTCTTGTTCTGTACCACACCTGTCTTCAGCATCAACAAGAACAACAATTCTGGTGCCATTTTTGGTTCTGCGTTCTGGGTTTTCAGAAAGGTGAGAACTTTGTGGCTGGAAGCTCCATACCAGCTCAGATTTGGAGACCCTTTTGCTCCACAGGAAGAACCCAGAAAAGAAATCAAGCCATTTGGGGATTTTAGCTGGAGTGTGTGTTCATTTGAGCATTTTCTGGAGATGGGGTTGAGGGTTTTTCTGGGATCTTTTGCTTGAAGGCTGTTCTTGTGAATTGCATCATAGGAAGGTAAGGAAATGAAGAACCCTCTTGACATGGAGCATTCTGGGCTTGATTGACATGCTTTTTGTGCTTTGTTTCCTCTTTAGTGATTGTGTTTTATGAATAAAGTTTACATTTTTATTGGTGAAACTTCTCAGCTATGGCTTATATGGGTACTGGTTTTGTGTTTTCATTGTATTTTGATGCCTTATACTAGCTTTCAATGGTTTATGTCTTTAGTATCTAATGCTTTGATCTTAGGTTTGATGAAAATTAACTTCTTTCTTGGGTGGCTTCCTAGGAAAAAAAAGATGGATTTGAGTAATCATATAATGAACTTGATGCAAGATTATGGGTTAATGACATTGCATTTTCATGTTTCTTATATGATTCATTAGGCATTTGCTCCAAAAAAAAATGGCCACAGATCTTAACACAGAGTTATCCAAGAAAACAGACATATTTGGTCTTAAGGCATGGGAGGTTATAGGCATTGCTGTTGGGTTATTCATCCTAATCATCCTCTCCATATTGCCTTTCTGCCTAACCAAACGAAAGAACTCAAGAAGAGGCCAAGACAAGATCCCCGTTACCCAAATCCCAACAGTTTCTAAGGAAATCAAAGAGGTCCCATTTGCGCCCTGCGACGGAATTATCCTAACGATTCGTGACAAGTCAAGTGACAAAGAGTCCGATAAAGTTATGGTTCATTTGGGCATGGGGAAATCGAATAGCAGCCACTCGGGCTCATTTCATCGTTTGGAGAAAGAAAGCGCCGGTTCTCAATCTGGGGAAGACTCAGTTGCTTTGTATAAGCCTTCACCATTAGTTGGTCTGCCCGAGTTCTCTCACTTGGGTTGGGGTCATTGGTTTACTCTAAGAGATCTTGAGCTTGCCACAAACCGGTTTTCTAAGGATAGTGTCCTTGGAGAGGGTGGCTATGGGATTGTCTACCGGGGAAATTTGATCAATGGGACTCCAGTGGCCGTGAAAAAGATCCTAAACAACCTGTGAGTTTGGCAACATATTTTGATATTCATATACTTGTTATGACTTTGTATTGTGTTCAAATCCAATGCTTACTCATTTTAGGGGCCAAGCGGAGAAAGAGTTTAGCGTGGAAGTTGAAGCTATTGGCCATGTGCGCCACAAGAACTTGGTTCGTCTTCTAGGATACTGCGTTGAAGGGACTCATAGGTATCCTTTCTTTTAGGGGAAATCTCACTCAGTTACTTATAAGTATGCAACGTTCCCAATCAACTACCCCTAAGTTTAAAAGTTTTTGACAACCCCTAAGTTTCGGACACGAACTTTGGGGCGTGAAATGACGAAAAATGCCCTTGTTTTTTTTTTACACGAGGGTATTTCTCTTTCATCATTTCTCACCCCAAAAGTTGACGGAATTGGGGTAAATTGTGACTAAAAAAGCCTAAGGGGTTGTTAAAAATCTTTTAAACTTAGGGTAGTTGATTGAGAAAGGTGTATACTAAGGGTAGCTGAGTGAGATTGCCCATTTCTTTTATGCTACAATCATGCGTATCAGCAATTTACATCTGTTACGTATAAAACAAGTTACGCTACTACTTAATTACCCAAAATCACAACTTGGATTTCTGAATCGATGAACACAAGATTTTCGTATCTAACTTGTATTGTAAATTTCAGGATATTGGTATATGAGTATGTCAACAATGGTAACTTAGATCAATGGCTTCACGGAGCTATGCAACAATATGGATATCTCACTTGGGAAGCCCGTATGAAAGTTCTCCTTGGCACAGCTAAGGCGTAAGACAAATTATCTGTCTCCTTTTCTCAAGCATATATATATATATTTCTCTTTTAACAGTAATATATTTTGTTGTAGTCTTGCTTACTTGCATGAGGCCATAGAACCAAAAGTGGTGCATCGAGACATAAAATCAAGCAATATATTGATCGATGATGAGTTCAATGCTAAAGTATCTGATTTTGGTCTTGCCAAGCTGCTAGGCGCCGGTAAAAGTCACGTCACCACTCGAGTTATGGGAACTTTCGGGTAAGCAACATACTAATCTTGTTTTTAACTATATTTTCATAGCATAAAAATTTGATGTTTGATTAAACCCATTTTTAAAATCTCACAGATATGTGGCTCCCGAATATGCAAACACTGGCCTTTTGAATGAAAAGAGTGATGTTTATAGCTTTGGGGTTGTGCTTTTGGAGGCAATTACGGGAAGAGATCCAGTTGATTATGCCCGTTCAGCTCATGAGGTATGCATTTTTTATGGTTAATTGCACATAACTATCCTTATGAATTGTCCACAAAAACATGAACTTGTAATAAAGTTTCCACAGACAAATAACTACCCATATGAATTTCCACGTGTCACCATCATACAAAAACACGTGATTCATACAGGAATTTAGAATTTTCCACATACACATTACTAACCTTATGAATTTTGTCCGCTGGTGACACGTGAAAATTCACAAGGTTAGTCATGTGTATGTGGTGTGCAACTTATCCTAAATTTCAACAGCTAGAAATGTAACATGAGTTCTAAACAATGATCTGTATGAATGTATTGCTTTAGATCCTCTTTTAAATATTCTTGCACTCTGGCCTTTTGATTTTGATTTCATGGGAGGATATTGAATAATTGCTCTACCAAGTGCCCAACATGGATGTAGTTCACGCAGCTTTGTATACAAGATGATTTTGAACATATGTTTAATATTTACAGGTAAATCTGGTAGATTGGTTAAAAATGATGGTAGGAAGCAGGAGATCCGAAGAAGTCTTGGACCCAAATATGGAGGCAAGGCCTTCTACAAGGGCTATCAAACGGGCCCTCTTGACTGCTTTGAGGTGTGTTGATCCGGATTCTGAGAAAAGGCCCAAGATGAGCCAAGTTGTTCGTATGCTCGAGTCTGAGGAATATCCTATCCCAAGAGAGGTAAGCCCTTGCTTTCATCTTCAGGCAAAAGCAAAACCAGACAGAACCTTGTACCTTCACTTACCTTTGATCAAGATTCAATTCAAGGACCTTGAACCTTTGTTATGTTTCAGGACCGAAGACAGAGGAGAACTCAGGGAGGGAGCTTGGAGATTGACTCTCAGAAGGAAGGTTCTGATACGGATCGAAGTGACAATCCTGGTTCGAGGTCTGAGAGCAAAGTCTATCAGAGGTCTTAGATTGTTTCCATGTTCTTGTTCCTAGTTGCTTTCTTCTTCGTTATGGAGTTAATGTTTGTAGATGCAGAGAATGATTGTGTGTGTATGAACATATATGGTTTTGTAAAGAGTAGGGATATGGTGTGTATAGGATTTGGGTAGCTTGTGCTTCAAGTTTGTTTGATGATGTTAATGTTCATGTTTGTCTTCAAGGATAAAAAAAACACACAACTGATTTCTCAAAGTGTCCTAGTTTGTAAATGTTGAGCTCGATTTGAACTGAGTGAGATTAGTCTGAATAACTATTTAAATGTATGATCGTGTAATCTCCATTTAAGATATCTTGTAATTTAAACTTTGAAGAATTGTGTTCGGCTCAAATTGTCCTTCCACTGGTCTCTTGCCCTTCCATAGGGACATAAGTCCATGCCCTTTCTTCTTCTTCCCTAAAGATAGTTCTTAACTTAAGCACCAACTTGTGTCTATTAATGGGTGTTTCTTGGCTTGCAAGCAATTGCAAAAGGTCAACACACAAAAGTATTAAGAGTCTTTTCACTGATATTATGTCTAACGTGTATCAGTATCTTCCGATTTTATGTTTATTGTGTCTGAGGACGCGCAAGAAGAATAAGATGATATCTTCTCGCAAAAAAAAACAATTATTCTGTGAATACTGAAGGGTATTTGAGTCTTTTCACCTCCACATGTGTCGGTTGGGGAGCTGAAAATAATGTTTTAAAATAGAGGTGTTTATAAAACGAATAGCTCGAGTTAATTATATAAAATTATCCATAAGTGTAATATGTCTGATCGAACTTTATATTTGAACAGAAGTGAAATATCAAACAATAAAATCCATATTACACCTATTAATTAACACTTTCCCCCCAAACAAACAAAAGGTAACATATCATTTCCTATTCCTCCACAACCTAGTACTTGAATCCAGACACTCCATTTCTTATAGTGAACATAAAGGAACACAACTTGACAGCAAAGACCAAGAGACTGTACCAAGACATCATAATAAGGAACATAGGAAGAGAAAAATAAGGAGCTTTGAACACAACATATAGTAGACATCATGAGTTGCACTTGTAATTAATACATGATCATAAGTTGATATAAGTAAGCACAAAATGAGCCAAACCCAAGTACACCCAAGGACCAAAGAGGTCTCCTAATACATCAAAGAACTAAACACTAATAAGGAAACCTTAAAACCCACAAAGACCTAAACAAAAGACTCACAAGACTGCATAACATGACACAACCTTATTGAACCCACAAAAACCCAAAAGACTCCAAAAAGTCAAAACCTAAAACCTCATGGGAATGGGAATGGGAGCAATGGGGGTGAGCCAATGCCACCACTAGGGAAAGGGGTGCAGCCGCCGGGCATTGCACAGTAGAGTCCTCCGACGGTGGCCGGGCCGCCGTTCCCGGGATCGAACCCTCCGATGACTCCTCCATAGATGTTTTGAGGCTTCAAAGCCTTGGCCTCGGTCTTGAGAATCCTTGCTCCTTCCACAATATCCCAAGCAAGCACCACTGAAGCCAAGGCTAGAACCACCATAACCTTTGTGACTCTCTCCATAATATAAAGCACTCTCGAGAAATCCTAGGTTTTGGTTTTTGTTGCTACAATGGAGAACTCCATTCTTATATAGTACCAAGGTTCTGGAAGGGTCCTCATCATAACACGCTGCCAACTTCTGGTCAGTTCACTAATGCAAGTTGGTGGAGGGTATTAATATTAATGTGTATACCTGTTTTTACTTGTATAACATTGTGAATACAAATGGGTTTATTTAGTAATTAACTATACCTGTTTTTACTTGTATAACATTGTGAATACAAATGGGTTTATTTTGTAATAATTAACGATCAACTATTTAAATTTTGGATTAGGTGTCAGTATATGTTGGTATTGGTACCAGTTATATCTAGTTTTGGTGTCAGATTTTGTTGGCGTTAGGTGTCAGAGCCGTTGGTTCTCGGGGACAACGATGGCTGGAGTTGGGTCCAGCATAGGCTGAGATTATTGTCAAACTTGGTCTAACGTTTAGATCGCCGTTTTGCAGCGTATCAAGTCCTTGCATGGAGATGTGTAAGGGCATTTGCCCTGTACGACCAAGAGTAGATAGATATATCATCGGTGATATGCACTATTGACAGATATCTTTGTATCAAAAAAAATGTTTAAATCTTAGATCTGATTATTACTGTTTAAATAACATCGATAATATAAAAAATGTTACTCTTAAATGAAAACATTCAACTCATCCACTCCATCCAAGGGAATTTACTAAAATGCCCTTGAATTAGCTCATTTTGGTGATGAAAAGACAAGAAAGATTAATTTATCACACAAATTTGTATGAAGCAACCAAAGAATGGTTTGCCCAAAAAAGAAAACACACTAAACCCTGAAACCTCTGAAACTCCAGACCTAAAACCCCATTTCTCGAAAAGCCATTCTAGACGCCAACCATGAATTATAGTTGATTATGGTATTGGGTCAAATATTTAAAACAAGTTGGTGCTCCTAGTTTAAAAATGTAGTGATTGCTCTTTATTTTGTAAAATAATATCATAAATATAAGATAGTTCTAATCTTATATTTTTTTTTGATGTAAATGCTACATTTTTATTATGTTTCAACAGAAATGGTATAGGATCATTGAGCGCACGTAGTAGTCAAATTACGAACTTCGTTGGGGCTAATAAACCCTATAATCAGCGTACAAATCAGACCGTCAAACCAGAAGTTACAACTAACACACAAACTACAAGACCACAGGAAAACCCGGGACATTAAATACAAATATATAATAAGCAATTACATATGTACATACCCCAACCCCTCTCACCCACTGATTTCGAACCCTTGACCTCGAGGAGGAAAGAACAGAAAAAAAACATACACATCGTAAACATTACTTATTAAGATGGTTTTTTTTGCATTACGATGATGTTTGATTTAAAATTATTATTTTACGATCCGACAGTTATATTTAGAATTCTTTTATTATTTTTTCCATTCAAGATGATGTCGTGGGTAGGGTTGGTAGGCCACCAAAGGAGTTATGGGAATTGACCAAGGATTTACTACACCTTACCTACCAAGAAAAGAGGAGATGTGTGCAAGGGGCAAGGGCCATTGAAGACAATGAATGTGCTTTCATGAAGCTGTCTATGGCTCATTGGCCATTTGTTTGTTTGAATCATTTGTTTCTACTTTCTTGTTCCTGTGTGTTCAGCAGTAAATTAAATACCTATATCCACTAGGTTTCTATATATAGAACAATATAATTTATGGTCTATGAAGAAAGGAAAATACATAAGTAGTTGAGCCTCTTTTATTACATTTTGATGCCTCCCATGACAAGTGTCTCGTTGACCGAAAACAAATCAACTTTTTTTTAATATAAATATTATTATTAATCGTAAAATTATATATATTCAACAATTAATTGTACGAAGGGAGGTAATAACATTACAAAATTTAGTAGCGAGCCTATTCTAAACAACCATCACTTAATTAACACAGCTTCAAATTGAGTCTTGTCGTTTGACATGAGTGAGGAGTGTTAGGTCGTCGGGTAGCTAGGGTTTTAGATTTCTCGATCAGTCTTCAGGCGACACTATCGGAAGAGAGAGAGGGGGGAGGGGTATTGTTTTGGGGATCTACGTTTTGGCTCTATC
>JAYMSW010001584.1:0-15983 GCA_036897725.1 Erodium texanum | reverse complement strand
CTCTTGCTCCCGAGGAAGGAGAGGAGCTGCTCCTTGGTGGCACCGCCGGCACCAGCGGTGATTAAGCTCAGCATAGCTTGAATGGAGAGCGGTGAGAACACGACGTTTTGGTCCCGGCCCTTGCCGGAGATCATGAGCTGCTTGGCCAGACCGAACCCAAAGTCGTTCAGCTTGCAAATTGATTCGCTGAGGTCCTTGGTTTTGGCGGTTGCAGAACCTCGGGCCGACATGAGTTCCTGAGAAGAGGAGAGGAATTAGGAGGAGCAGGGTTAGAAGAAGATGAAAGAGACGAGGAAGGAATAGAGAAGAGGAGAGATATATATAGAGAGATCATACAAGGCATCAAATATTCATGGTATGATTCTTGTACAACAAGCTAACACAAGAGCGCTTCTTTCCAAAAAACACAAAAGGGCTTGGACTACAACAACAAATGAAAACCCATTATAAAATCATAGATAAAAAGCCCACATGAAATTCAGAGGCCCAGTATATTAATTCATACAACTATGCTAGTTTTAATGTAAGAGTTTTCAGCATAGGTTTATTCAGCTTTATTTTTTGTAGTGTCAACTCAAGATCGGCCATCTGGTCGTCTTCTTTGTCCCTATTTTATTCTGATGCATAAATTTATTGGAATGTAAAAATAAATCTTTTGACCATACACAACAGGCCAATTTTAGAGGACACAAAATGCATCAAATTGGTATTCTTTCCAGCTCCAACTCTAAAGGCCTCTCAAAACGCATCTTCCAAAATTTGATTTAAAAAAAAAAAAAAAATAGTATTTCTCTCCAGTGACACCTCTAAAACCAATAAAACATAACATTTAACCCTTCAACAGAAACACTGCACATTATATGTCTGTGTTGAAATGGATTTTGCCACATGAATCATCTGCCAGGCGAATTTTAATAGTAGCACTACATTTCTCTATTGAAATGTTACATGGAAAGATTAAGACCCATTTTAGATAACCCTAAAGTTATACCAACTGTCAAAAACCTCAGCTTGGTGCAATACCCTAAACAATATTACCTGACAAACTTGAATTTTACCTACATTTCAAGAACATGAGCACAAGATGGCATTTTGAAATCACTATTAACTGGTTAGTCAGTATCCACACCATATATCCAGTACTGCCCCTCCTGACAGAATATAACACAAATATAAATTTCAACCAAATCAACAATATCTGCACGATACAAATATTCAGAGTATTTCAAGTAAAATACAAAGAAAAAAGGTGGAAAATCTACCTCGGTGAAGTTTCCCCAATATCAGGACGAAGCACTCGATCCACAAAGGGCTGAGTCAGTAACTTGTGAAGCCAAATCCTTCCAAGCTTTGAGCCAATATCAAATATCTAACAAGAAACAGCTAATCCACATCCATATACCCAAAATTAGGGAACAAAAGGTAGTTCAAGAAGCCAGAGGTGTAAACAAGTACACACTGAGAATAGACTACTGTCCAGCTAAACACAAACCCTAATACCCTAACCCAATAGTCTAATACAATCCCCATGTAAATGTTCTGTCTAGAGTTCACAATGTCATTTCATAGATAACAACATGGCCACATCACATCATACGCTAAAGGAAAACAAACAGAACATGAGAAACAGCTACAACTAGTCTTGCATTACTTCTGAATGATACTTCTCCAAATCAGCATCAAGATCTTCAGCGGATACCTTTTCACCACGGCCTCTTCCCTGTCCACGGCCCCTTCCTCGTCCACGTCCACGACTACCAACAGCTCCACTATGCAGCCGCCCCCGCCCGCTGCCCCTTGCATAGCCACTGCAAAAAATAGTCATGCCAACAACAAATTAGAGTAATGCTTTATACCAATTATATCAAACACACCAAAAAAGCAACCGAAAATTACAAATGCATACATCTAATAAGACCGTGATAGTCCGTCCCGAAGGGTTCGTATCCCGTTGGGTTCAAGCCTCACATCTTCATCTTGGAGATGTGGGTTCGAATCCCATTGGGTGGGACGGGGAGGGGTTATGGGTGGCTAAGATTTAGGTTAATAACTGGTAAAAAAAAAGTAGTAATAATAAGACCATATTATGTTACATCAACCTTGTACCACCACAAAAATGAATTTGAAAACCAGAACGAAGGTAGCATAGAATTAGAGCTATAGGGCTGGTAGACAACCAACAAAGCACATGTTAACCTGTATAATATAACCTAGGTTTCATCACCTCTTGCCTCAACCCTCAACTTGACAATTTGATAAAACCAAATACAACAAAATATATACATTGACAATTGAGGATCATGTAAGAAAATACATACCCTCTGGGAACTCCATTCCCATTTCCAAAATTCCTGTTTGCAGGTGCAGGAACACCAGAGACTCCAATGTTTGATCCAACAATCTCTATCTTCATTGGTTTCCCATCAAGCTGTACACCATCGTATCTCTTTACCGCAGCCATAGCATCTGATTGTCGAGCGAAGACTACTTCCGCCGTTCCCTAAGAAAAAGAGTTTCTCTCTAAACTATAGGACAAAAGAATTCATCAGAAAGACCACTCGAAGCCAAACTTCAACTGATACCTTCGACCTCCCGCTCCTGTCATAATGGATGGAGTGCCTTTTCAGGTCACCAACTTCAGAAAATAGTTCCTGCACACAATGAAACAAATGTTACGAAAGAAAACAAGGAAAAGATGACAACACTTAATTTTGCTATTCATGAACATGTGAAAGGCCACAACATTTAAGTAAACTCAATGAAACTAAACGATATGCAGAGAAAGGGATTTGTTCCTCACCATATCCATGGAAATAAAATGAATCAACAAAAAAAAAGAAAAGAAAAACTCCAAAAAGTGCAAATGCATATAATATTTCATATTTGTACTTCAAAATAAATAGTGAATACGGTTAGCATAAAAGAAACACCTAGAAGAACAATAAGTGTTATCTATATCACGTAAATGTCACAACACCCAACAAAACATAATATTCTTTCTTCAGCAAGATCATATAGCTGAAAACCTTAACACTTGGGAGGCTAGCAATCAGGGCTCATACCCAAACTTTGTCATTATTAATCATAAAAGAACCCAACAAGATCTACACACTAACATAGACTAATACAGATCGCATCCTAGCATGCACTTGAGGCTATGAAATAATTTAACCAAACTGATAGTTGTCGATAATAAAGAGAAAACAAGATATCTGCAATACCTTATGTATAATGAAGCTAAATGTATACCGAAAATCAAAGAGTTTTTACACACAAGTTTCTTTAATTTAAATGGTTAATTGTATAGATTTAAGAGGAAATAAACAGAACAACCTGCTGCAAGTCTAATAAATAAACAAAATCCAGGCTTAGTCAGGGAAACAGCAAATAGTTGAGCTAAAATTACACAAGGGTTGTAAGAGATACTCGTTGAAGACTTTTTAAGCAGCGGTTTCAATAGGATACAATCATACAAACAATAATTTGATCATAACATACCAAAATGTATCAATATAGAATCACACAAATCCCAAACTCAAAATTACTTCACTTTTGCACTATTGAGGAAGACCTAAACAATGAAGCTGCCTATCAATACCTTAATATCCTCGTTAGAAACGCCGTACTCTAAATTGGATATGTAGAGCTTGGTACCAGTTTCAATGGAAGTAGCACGACCAGCTTGGGACGGGTACGCCATCGGCTGATCCACAAACATGTCGTGCTGCCACGGCATATCCGGAGCCTAAATTACAACAATTCGCAACCATACATCAAAATCTGACCCCAAAAAATCAGAGCTAAAATCCGAAAATGAAAGGATCAAAACCCCGATTTACCTTAGCGGCTGTATATGGTGCGGCACGAACGCCGGCGCGGTTAGGAACTCGGCGGGAAGGACCAGGGCCACCGGAGGAACGGCCACGGCCTCTGGAATTGCTGGATCCTGACTTTTTGTTGCTCTTGATGATATCGTCGAGGGACATGTCAAGGCTGCTAGACATCTTTATTCCTTGAGAGAGAAAAGGAAGGATTAGGAGTGAGATCTATCAACTAGATAGAGAGATTACGAAGAAGAAGAGCAAGGAGTTAGGGTTTATGTCGAGGAGATAAAGCTTTTGCGAGGAAGAAATAGAAGACCCTGGTCAAAAACCAAGACGTGTCTGCTCAGCTGGGTGTTTGAATTCGTGAAATTCAGTGAGATAATGTGGTCATTAATTCGAAAAATAAATTATCATCTTCAATGTGTTTCGCAAAAATGCAAATTAAATTAAAACAAAATCATGATTCATAGATAAATTAGAACGAAATACATAAAGTTATAGGAAACTAACAAACAACATTATTCAACTTACTTTAAAATATATGGAATATTAGAATTATATTGAACAACTATCTCTCAAACTTCAAAACCAGTGAAGATGAACTAAATCGTTTAACAATCTATATGGATAATAGCAATTAACTGTGAAGTATAAGTAATCAATCAGTAACACATGCTGATCGAAGAGAATATGTATACTTCAATCAATGTAAGAGTAATAAATGGAATTCCAAACAGAAATTTACAATCTATTTCTTCCCTCAAATATAAAATTTCAGGAACAAGGATAATGAAGATGATGAATAAGTAGGTAATAACACTATAAAGATCTAAAACCATCCATCAAGGCCAAAGATTGGATAGCACAGGCAGAAGCGAGCACAACCAGGGCTAAACAAACGGTCGGCACAATAAAGTCAAAGTTTGACCTCCCGACCAAATGCGCCGGCAAGCAAACCGGAACAGCGTCCAGCGGGACCTTGACGTAGCCGCCATTAGCATAACACGACATGGAAAGAGACGACGAGCTCGAGACAGAGGAAATAAAAGCGATCTCGGGAGCAACTGATCCGACGGCCACGGTCACCGTCAACAGAAAAGTCCACGTTGCCGCGTGAACTAACGTCGGTTGGCGCGCGGCTGCTTGGCGGATGATGGAGTGGACGCGCGACAGATAACCCGACAACATCGGAACTAGTTTTGAGTTTTGACGGAATTAAGGAAGAGAAGAGATCAGTCATGGTGGTTTGGGAAACTAAAAACTAAAAAGAGGTGGGAGCACGTTTGGCAATAGGAACGATCCCATGGAACCGCCCATACCAGAAACGGTTGTTTGATTTTTTTTTATTCTCGTTTCTCAACATTGGACGGCTCACGTTCTTCTTGACTTGTTAACGTCCGGTGATAAGAACAAACCGGCCCTACCTATCCAACTATATTAACAATATCTAGCAAATTTAAACATTACCCGCATGATGTCTTGGTCCGAATCAGACCAAAACGTTCAAACAATTACGATTCGACTAAATCAACGTGGTCCTCCTAAACAATATGACTGTGGGGATGAACAATTCACAAATTAACCATTCAAACTCTAGTGCAAATTATGATACACGGATATGGATACCAGAAAACCACTTGTACTTGGAGATTCATAAGAGATGAAATTGAAGACATGGAAAGGACAAGTCAAGGAACAATGATTGGTATCAGAAGATTATTTCTCCCCTAGTCTTTCTCTTTGTCTCTCCTTTCAATCTCTTTCACCATTATGTGCAAGCTTCAACTAAATCGTGTAAGGAGAGCGAATACGCGCTCAAACTATCGATGAAATGAGATTGAGTGCAATTTTCACTACATTTCAAGTATACAACATTGCAGCACCAGTTCCCTCCACTCCAAGGACAATTCAGCTCTAAGCTTTTTGCAGGTCCAGCTTCCTACTTAGATTAAGCAAACCAGATATGAACTCAACTAGCCCAACCCGTGGATCCCAGCCAATGTTTAGCCACTTTAAAAGGCGTACTCGATTACAAGCTCATATTAACAATATCAGCAATATTTAGCAAAATAATAAAAGTACCGCACGATGTCTTAGTCCAAATCTGATGAAAACGTTATAAACCAACCAGCTTTATAGATAGTACTTGCAAGAACGGTATGCACTTGTTAAGCAATCCTCTGAAACAGGAGAGTTGTGTCATTCTAACTCTGTTGCAAAGCATCATACTTGGATATTGGAACACAACTTGTAAGAAGAGATGAAATTCAAGACCTGGCAACTTAAGCTTATAATGTTAGGAATTCATGACAAATTGAAGAGGATGGTATGAATGAACTCAAGGAACAATGATATGGGCATCAGAAGATTAAGGTGCAAACATCAACTACATCATTTTAACGAGAACTAGTAAGCGTATCACACTCAAACATTACAGCACCAGTGCCCTCCATTCCAAGGACAATCAGCTCTGCGATTTTCACAAAAGACCCACAGGTCCTACTTCCTAGTTGGATTAAGCTAACAAGATAACTCAACTAGCCCAACCCATGAATCCCAACCAATGCTAATGAGATTGAAGATGACAATGGTCAAGAACATGATTTATTAAATGTTAATCTTGTCGGTTCAGTTGGGAGCATGAACCATTTCCGTATTTGAGAGCTGACTTTGAAACTCATGTGTTTTGATCCTCTTACTTTGATAACAATATCCCAACAAGAGCTAATTGTAGTGAGTTCGAAACAACACTAAAGTTGTAGTCACGAAAGAACAGAATTGAACAGAGCACAAGTGTATAGGCAGAGAAAAATAATCAACTTTCATCTTTACTAACCTTGGTGTGCAAACTCCAACTAACAAGCAGAGAGAAACTTCTGAGTTCCAACTTATCATCATAGGATTTGATCTACACAAATAATTTATCAGTATGGAAATGAACAATACAGTGAACATCATCTACTGAAATAAACCAAGATATTCAGAGCAACAAAACATCAGATTTTGAACATCTACACATCATAAATACCTGCAAATGTGATCTTGCTACCACAGGTAAATATCTGGGGTAATCCCTTTTTCAAGCCAATGACTAGAACACAATGCAGCTCCAAAAAGTTAAGAATCCTTACAGCTTTACTAATAACAATTCTATTTTATCAGAACCTCCAAAACTCTGATAACCATCAGAGTGCACAGATTTATTACGTTAGAGCTTGAAATAGTGCCTCAGAAAGTTGGATTAGAGATTAAGCAATGTCCATGTACTTGTTAAAGCAATATACAAAGTAGTAATCGAAATCAATTTAAACTTGAGCATAACATTGAGATTAAACATGTATCAATTCAACAGGTTTGAATGACAAGATACATTTTTTATTTGAAATAAACGTGAAAAGACTAAGAGCAAATGGCGAAGAGCAATTTCATTAAATCCAGACTAATACTTACATTCTGAACACAGTAAAAGCCACAAAAGATTAAAACCCTTAACCTAATATAGAATCTTTCCATAACCCACACAAAAGTCAGATCAAATTCAAGAGCTTGTGAACTTGGTAACAGCCTTGGTTCCCTCTGAAACAGCATGTTTGGCCAATTCACCAGGAAGCACCAACCTGACAGCTGTCTGGATTTCCCGGGAAGTGATGGTAGGCTTCTTGTTGTACCTGGCAAGCTTGGAAGATTCCTGAGCAAGCTTCTCGAAGATGTCGTTGATGAAGCTGTTCATGATCCCCATAGCCTTGCTCGAGATCCCGATGTCAGGGTGGACTTGCTTCAGGACCTTGAAGATGTAGATCTTGTAGGTCTCGACGCTCTTCTTCGGCCGCTTCTTCTTCTTATCTCCGGCGGCTGCGCCTGCTTCCTTTGGCCGTTTCTGCCCAGCCTTGGGCTCCTTCTCAGCCGGAGCCTTTTCCGCCGCCGCGGCTTTCTTCTCCTCCGCCGCCTTGTCGGCGGCTGGCTTCTTCTCGGCGGGCTTCTTCTCGGCCTTTGGCGCCATCGGAAATTTTAGAAAATGAAATTTGAGAGATTTAGAGAGCGAATTGAATTTTGTTTATCGTTTACTTTGTGGGATATTGTGTTAAGAAGCAAGTGTGTTTTATAGAACCAGTTGCTCAATTTTAATTGGAAGTGCTGGGATAAGGAGGATTGCTGACATGGCAAAATAAAGATCGTCAGTTACTCTGACCGTGAGTGTAGATCAACGGGTAGGAGAGATAACGAAATGTGGCCTGCGCAGCGGTGTGGATCGCTGACGTGGCACTACAATGCAGAAAACCAAACGGAGTATAGCGGTTACTTTGACCTTTTTCGAGAACCATTGCATCATATTGGGCTTGTGTAAGTAGGGCCCAATATTAACAACTCCAAATTGAACCGCGAAATGGGCTTAAAATAAAAGCTTTATTGTGAAGCTAATAGTACCAGAGGACACGTACTGATCACTGTGTTTTGATTGTTTGCTCTTGAAATTTAAGAAAACAGATAAGACGTGTCGAGTGGGAAAAAAAAGGACAGAGAAAGTAGAGGAAATGAGATTATTCAAAAAGAAAAATAAATAAATGATTGTACCAAGTGCTTGACTTGATGAAGCAACATATTATATTTTGTCGGTATTGGATGCCATTTTGGGGCAAGATCATGGGAGTTTAAGAAAATTGTCTCTCTTAATCCTCGATATATAACCAGGAAAAAAAAATGTCTGGATTATAAACAAATACATTAGCAGAAAATATGCTAAAAGAAATTATATATATATATATATAGGAAAACAAAATACAAATAAAGAAATTACGACTCCAAAAAGATAATAAGAAGGAAAAAAGATGTGTTTAATGCATTTGTGCATGGTTGTGCAAGCAAGGGAGGATAGAGGATGGATATATCTTTGTAACTCAAAAGGAGAAGTTAAAAGTCTCACATTATATAGAACTTGATCTCAGCTATCGATTTAAACTTTTACGTGGATCAAGTTTCAACATTAAACAACATTTTGAGTACAGAAGTTGATTAACACAAATAGCATCATTTCTGAACATCAAGATCCAATTTAAATGAGAAATGAAATCAAAATACCCGAACTACATCAGCATGTGAAGTGAGATCACATTGCCCATTCACCTGAAATGGTGGGAAATAGTATTCATATTGTCAAAATACAAACCAAACATTGTTTTTTTTTCCAACACATGGGGATGGAATGCCATGTAGCTTAAAGGAAATATCCATCACATCAGTTCCACACATTACTAAGCATTAAATAAAATAAAAGTAGCTGACTTTGTTCTAGATGAAGGTAATGCAAGACCTGAACAAACTCAAATAACATAACCCTGTCAGGTTTCACCCAGACCACAACCTATTAACATTCAAGACACAAAGAGCATAGGTAAATTGATTCTCCACTATAATGCTGGAGATTTTCATTTAGTTGGCACGACTCTTGATCACATCAATTCCAATCTCAGTTGGATCAGTTGCCTGAAGCTCAACCTGGATCCCGTCAAGTTCCCTCTTGAACCTGTCCTTGGAGCTTGCATAAATCATCTTGTTCCTCACCCTTGAAGTATCAGGAGACCTTAGTAAACAGTACACAAAGCAATGGTTAGAGAGAGAAAAGGCTTGCAAAGCATATAGAGTAACCATAGAAGCTTCAGGCTTCAGTCAAGAAATGTTACCAAGCGATGAAAAAGATCCTGCTCTTTGGGACATTCTCAGCAGTGAAAAAGTCAAAGTCAAAAACAGCATATCGGCACTCATCTGCAGGGAGGCACGCGGTGAAGTCATCATAGCTTTCAGCTGGCTCACCAACTTTTTCCACAATAACCTGCTTTTGCTTCTCCTCAATCTTGTAAATGATGAAGCGATGAGTTCTTTTCGCCTTCAGCTCCATGAACCTTAGCTTGCAGTCATCATGCACAGCCATACCTGAAGCTGCGTTGGCCTGCCCATGCAAAACAGAGCATTAATAGATAACACAATGTTCAAAATATCATAAACCCCCATGCAGCAAGATTGGAAATCATAATGCACACTCTTCCTGCAAGTTATCCACAAGTTATGGAACATATAGGGCTACCTCAAATCCCTGACCTTACGACCAAAAATTTACTTTATCAGCACACAGTCTAGTCTTACACATACATAAGACTAGAATTCAAGGGATTCATCAGAAAATGGCAAGACCAAAAATGAACTTTGTTTCGATCATTTGACTGCAAAGTTAATCAAACAACAACTAGATACAATTATATTAGAATGAGAAGGCAATACATGGTGGGGGTATAAATCTTAACCTTAATAAAAAAAGGCAATACATGGGTAAATCTCAATGGAGACACCTTAGTCCTTACACAACATAACCAGACTGGCATATAGGCAATATTTGTAATATTTACGTTATGGAATCTAGCCAAAAATAACCACCAAGGAACTTAGCCATGTAACAACACCGTTGAGTTGAATTAGCTTGTCATATCATCTGCACTCAAGTCCAGTTCCTCCATAACTAAAATGACATAAATTTAGGCTGGAAGTTTATTGATATGTGATTTTTAAAGTACAAATAGAAAATAACTCATGTCCCTGTACTCTTTTACAACAGTTTTTTTTTTCTTTCTTTCAATTCTGTTATTCTCCTAAAAACTTTAAGAGTTATGATCTAATATCTATATGCCCTGTATTTCATCAAGAAACCTCTATAAGACAATTTTATGTTTGCTATTCAAATATTACAAAATATATATATATTTTATCCACTTGAAGTGAAAGAACCACCTTTTTTGTTTAAAAAAAATGATAGAAACACATTTTCATTACATCATTATGGCACATGGATGCAGTGTTTACTCCCTTTGTCATAAATTTGACTATTTACAATTAAGAATTCAATTACATAGGTCATTCACAACTTATTAACAAAATGGGACACTTATTCTTGAAAATCCTTTTTTTTTTTTTAAAGTGGAACACTTGGTTCAAGACGGATGGAGTACCATATTTAGTTTTAATAAAATATTAAAGATGGTGTATCTTAAATACCAAACTCAACAAGCTAGCACACAAAATGTCACCCAGTAGTAGTAACTTCATAAGTATGCAGTGGCTGGTAAGAAAAATTAACACGCTTACAAGGGAGTCAAATACATATAGCTGACCACTAATTAAAAACACAAAGAGCAGTAGCTGGTTTGTATTGTTTTATTATCAAACACTATTAAGAACCAACTTCTTGTGTTTTCATTAATTTTAGTGATATTTACAATGAACATTATAATTACGAATGACTTTAAACCACTTCAAGGGCACAAGATTTACAACTAATTAATATGCACAAACTGATCAGACCATGCTTGTTTTGTTCATGTGTTGTATTTAGGATTGCAGTGTGTCAGACCATGCCTATATTGTCATAGCGTGCCCAAAAAAGTTGGGGAAAACATAAAAAAAAATAGCTGTTTTCTTCTGAAAAGCAAAAGGATAAAGGGATCGTGAAGGAGAAGAAGTCGAAATTGAATTCTTTCGTGAATCTGAAGCAGTGAGAGAGGCTCCAATCGTCAAACAGAAATATATCATAAATCAAAACATGCACTGTTTAAAATTTAAGAGTCAACCAAATCCCGATCATGTAAAATCTAACTCAATAATTTTACATCATACACGAAACAAAATCAGCTAAAATCCGATGCAAACCCAATCAACCAAGAGAAAATTCGTAAGCATCTATTCACTTTCAGCCATAAACAGATCAGACGTAGCAGAGATAAAGTAAAAAAATTCAAAAAAAAAAAATCAGATCAGATCTAGTAAAAAAACGAAGAAAAAAATATGTGGAGCATCGATCGCAGATCAGAGATCCAGCAAAATAACATATATATATATATATATGCAAAATATTACGATAAAAAAAATCAAAAAATAAAAGAAGAAGATTAGAGGCTTACCATGGCTGTAAGGATCGAGAGTATCTAGGGCAAACAGAAAATTAAAACAACGAAATCAGAGACTCTTTCCAAACGATACTCTCTAATGGAGGACTCTTCCTCTTCTTCTCTATTGTGGTGTGCTGTAAGAGAACGCATAGCTCCACCCCTAAATATCATGATGCTGGTCGTGCTTGACAACGGAGAGAGTAGGTCCCTCCAATTAGGGAACGACGCGTGTCCCTCACCGAAATGTCGAAAATGCCATCGTTTAACATGGCTTTTTCTCGACCGCGAAATGTCCGAAACGCCCTTACTTTCTTTTATTCTCTTATTATTAGTGCACGGTCTTAAATTTATGTATTTTTTGTGACCAAATGTACGCAAATATATTCTTTTAAGACAACATGTCTGGATCGAATTTTGGATAAGTTTGAAATGCCAAGCATCGTTGAAAAAGCTCTTTCAAGGCATCGTAAGCGTAAACTTTTTCTTGGGTCTTTAAACAGAGACGTGGAACTGTATGACTTTTATGTATTCTTTTACTTGCAGATGAGTTTTCTTCTAAGAAACGCATAAATAAGGTAAGAAAAACTCTATATATACAACGTAAGAATTACCCCAACTATTGGATAAAGTAATTTAAAATTCAAGATTCATCCACTTATCAAGAGAAAATTTATATAATTTCGTTAAATTTTGATTATATAAGGATTATCGTAAATAAAGCAAAAGCTTCATTGTGATTTTGTTGTGGGCTAATTCGTTGACATGCCTCCGAAGTTAAAATTAGACACGTATAAGATAAACATGGAAATATTGAGGAAAAAAATTTATTGCTTCACTCCTTTTGAACTTAAGGCATAGAATAACATAATTTTGACCAATGGTATGAACTTTTTGATCAATTTGGAACCGATATTCTCATCTTAAAAGAGTCACGTTGGTGTTGGTAGTCAATAAGAATACCTGTTCTTATAGTCTTGAAAATCAGTTTAGATTTAGTTAAATTAGTTACTTGCTTGTAGCCACGTTATCTCAGCATTTATTTTCTTGTATAGTCTATACATAAGCCTTGCTTATTTAACTAAAATGTGGTAGTCTTGAGATGAGAGTCATGATTGAAAGTTTTGTGTTTGATTTACCATTGTATTTATCAAAAAGGAGTGAAAGAAAGCGAGGTGCAAAGAGCATAGTTGAAAGCACTACACTTGATTTATACTGCTAGAGGTGAAGGTAAGAAGAGGACATAACTTAGAGAAAGTGGTGGATGTCGTGGAAGGGAAAAATGGAAACATTCATCACCAACAAAGCATCAATTGTATGCTTTAAATGCTATAAATTTGGACACTTTCAATATGAGTGTCTTTGAAGAATATCGAAAATGTGGAGGAAAGCTATTCTGTATTTGATGATTTATTGGTTTGGGTTTGGGTAGACAACAAATAATTAAGGAATAGAGATGGTGAATGTGAGCTATACATATAACATAAGCAGAGATGTAATCAAGGTGCCCTTCCGTTAATACTCCCCTCAAGTTCGAATATGGAACTCAATAATGCCAAATTTGCAAAACAATTATCATAAATAATCGTGACCAAGAACTTTCGTAAAAATATTGTCAATTGGTGTTCATTGGATATTGGTCGAGGAGTCAAGATACCAGCCTGTAGTTGGTAGCGAACAAAGTGATAGTCTATTGCAATGTGCTTGGTCCATTCGTGAAACATTAAGTTCAACAGCATGGTTATCAAAAAATAAAGGAACATCTCCGGTTTGGGTGCATGGAGGTCTTGCAATAAAGCTCAAAGCCAAACAATCTCACGGTTAGTGGCGCCCATGACGTAGTATTCTACCTCCGTCGAGAAACAAGAGACAACAGTTTGTTTTGTAGAGAGTCATGATATTGGTGAGGAACCCAAGACAAGGGTATATCGTGTGGTAGACCTATGAGTGTTCGGGCATCCTACTCAATCGGCATCAGTATACGCCTGTAAGGTTAAATAATTATCGAATGGAAGAAGAGTTTATTGTTCTAGACAACCTTTGAGGTAGCGAAGTACATGTAATGTTGTGTCAAGATAGGTTGGCATTTAGCGTGCATAAACTAACTTGGGATGTGTACCGGTGCACAACTGATGTTTGGTAGAGTGGTGATAAGGTAGTGGAGGTGTTCAACAAGCCGACGATACGGGTCCAATATTAACAGAGAGTCGATGTAATTGGCACAAAGGGAACTTAGCAGGCTTGCATCCAGCGAGGACACAATCGGAAATAATGTCAATAGCACATTTTTCATTGGGTAAGAATGATATTACTCGAGGAGCGAGAGACCTAGATACCCAAACAAAAAAAAAATTAATGGACCTAGGTATTTCATGCGAAATTGTCGATCCAAGTGTAGCTTGAAATGTTGAATGTGTTAACCATTGTTGCAAGTAATGATGACGTCGTCGACATGTATGATAACAGAGACGAATGGATCTTTCACAGTATAGGCGAACAAAGAATGATCAATAACTTCTTAATTTGTGGTGTTTATCCGTTAAGTAAAGATGAGTTTATTCTAACCGGTGGCGGAGCCATGCGGTATATTTGAAATTTTACATTTTCTTTATTTTTTTGTTAATTATACAATGTTTTCAATTATAATTATATATAAAATAGTCTCATATATATAACTCATTGATAATTTTGTTACAGATTTTTTTTATTGATGATTAAGACAATAAACTTATCGAGTCTTAATAAATATGCTCGAATTCAAGTTAAATTTAAACACAACATTAAATTTGTATAACACTTAAGTCGAGCTCAATCCAATATTTTCAATCTCATGTCAAACGTTAGCTCCACCACTTTATTATAATAGTGATATCAGAGCTTCGTGCATAAACTCCATTATACTAAATAGCCCTTATGATCTAAATTAATGTCAAATGATATTATAATTTATGATGGATCAAACAAAAGGCTCGAGTGAGCCGACTTATCAAAAAAACCACGGTGGGATAAGGCAATTGTCATAGATAGGCAATCAAAGTTATTACACGTGGTTTATGATATGGGGGTAAAATTTATTAGGAGCAAATTAGAGGACATCCTTATACATTAACATAAATAATTGACCAATCAAATATAACTAATATCTCCCGTATTGTTTAGTTGAGTATTTAAACTTGACAGTCTAATGTCAAAGTTAGATTTGCATATTTGAATTTGGGAAGTGTATCCTATACAATATTCTATCAACAAATTGTATATATTGTATTTTGACTAATATAACTAATTACTATTACCACATCTCAATATACAAGCTCTCTTTAGATAAAAAAAAGAGAGAGTAAATTTATAATAATATCGTGAAACTTATTATTAACAGACTATTATTTTCTTATCATGTTGCTATCCTCTGTAATCTTAATTAAGAGTGTATATTATTCGGTAGTAATCACAAGTCCAATAAATATGTGAATGATAACGACAAAACCTACTGTAATTAATAGATATTCATAACTTGTTCATGAAAATAGTAATTAATGGAGGCACTTCAGTTCAGGTTTGTGTTTTCGTTAAGGCAAAAAAAACATTAGATGAAACATTAAGCGGGAAGTTGAAATTGTCGGTGTTGGCGCTCAAGCACGAACGGTCCCGATGAAAAACGCTGGCTTCCTATTGGTCCCTTTCGAACCACACGGATCACAGCAGGCTTTATTCAAGCCGTCGATAGAACCTGAATCCAACGATCCCAATCGCCCTATCCTCAACCCAACGAGTCAATAAACTGACCACAACCTCCATATAAAATGGTGCAACACCAGAACGCTAAACACAACCGTGAAATTTGCACTCGTCGATCAAATTGCAGAACAGTTTTCGAATCTGAAGAAGAAGAGTTCCGAGAAATGGATGCTTCAACGAAGGGCAAGAAGGGTGCAGCCGGAAGGAGAGGCGGAGGCCCCAAGAGCAAGCCCGTGTCTCGCTCCGTCAAGGCCGGTCTCCAGTTTCCGGTCGGAAGAATCGGTCGGTACCTGAAGAAGGGACGATACGCTCAGCGTGTCGGTTCCGGCGCTCCGGTTTACTTGGCTGCTGTGCTCGAGTACCTAGCCGCTGAGGTAAGAATCAATTAGACAGACGATTTTGAGATCTCTGCTGATTTTCAACTCTTTATGTATTGTATTGACGATTTGATATTGGATTGTGCAGGTTCTGGAATTGGCCGGCAATGCAGCTCGGG
>JAYMSW010001583.1:0-15984 GCA_036897725.1 Erodium texanum | reverse complement strand
CCATCATGGCGTTTGGCGGCCAGAACAAGGAGCCAAGGCCGAGAGGACAAACAGAAGCTTCGGGAGGTGAGGCACAATCGTTCGCCTCACGCACCCCACGACTGGATTTTCCTCGCTTCAATGGAGAGGAAGACCCGTTGGCTTGGCTCAACCGTTGTGATGGGTATTTTGTTCATCAAAGGACGCTGAGTGCAGATAAGGGGGTTTTGGCTTCCCCTCATCTTGAAGGAGATGCTCAACTTTGGTATATGAAGCTGTGTTGCGACCACACAAGTCTTCAATGACATTATTGCACCATGCGGTTTGGGTCGCCGAAAGCTAGCTTTTTCTCCTTTACGGAAGGGAAGCGATTGCGGTTCGAGCTATTCAGGACCCGTGACTTGATCCAGAATTGGGAACCGTAACAATACAGACTGATAAGTTTTTAGGACCTATGTATCATCGAGAACATCATGAAAACGTGCATCGTACTCCACATTATGATTGTTAAAGATGAACATGATAATTTTCAAAGTTAGATCGATTACGAAGACGACCTCACACTACAACATGATCTTATCAAACATATGTGGTTTAAGTTCGATGAAATACCGTAATTGTTCATTTCAATTTCTTCATTTCAACAATGTACTCTCACTAAACCATATTGCAATCAGTAGTTAAATATTCATTGTACACTCATTTTTTCGTTTACAATAAATGGAAAAAAAGACAATAAAAAAAAAAAATCGTTCGCCGGCCGATCGCCGATACCACCGCAACGATCCTTCCTTGCTTCAGGTCATCTTGCAGCTTCAATCACTCGTCACGAACAAATGAAAATAAGATCATTACATATGAACACACATCCGGCCAACTGCTAAAAACTTCTTAATTACATGTTTGAGTACTTTTTTTTTTCAGCCAAAAACCTAATTTTATTAATGAAAAGAGCAAGGTCTCGAAAAGGGAGACACAGCTACCATTGTATTGAGGTTTCTCCTCAAGTTCTTTAAATTGCTTTCTTGATTTAATCATACACACACAAACATATATGCATATTTAATTCTACTGTTACAGATATACATATATTTGAGCACTTCCTGTATGAGGCTTCTCCTTTAGTTCTTGAAGTTGCTTTCTTGATTTAGTAATCATCAATTCATACATACATATTTGGTTCTTTTATTTCTTTGCTAATTTTTCTTTTTCTCAAGTTTTTCCAATGAATCGGCCACCATAACGGGTCTTGAAGAATTGGCATACTAGACTGACTAGTTGGTAAATATCTCTGCAGGTTAATAATATATCAGCTGGCATATTAGACTGACTAGTTGGTAAATATCTCTGCAGGTTAATAATATATCAGCATTTTAGACAAGTTTTATATCCTCATAATGCACCAATATTTGAGGTATATAAGAATTAGTAATTACCTTTATGATTATATATTTCCTTTTGCACTTGTAAACGTATAGAGTTTCAAATGCATTCACTTTCTTCTGTTAAAATAATAGACTTCACCACCTGAATTATCATGATTAATTTCAAGAAGTTCATATACTCGATAGAAAAAGATTGCACAATGTCTCAAAATGGTGGAATATATTTCAGTAAATAAGTCCAATCAATATTATTCAAAACTAAAATACTTGCAAGAACAAGAAAAGGTAAAATTGAGCCATTATCACATAATAAAATGCTGGAAACAGAAAAATTACAACAGATTGGTCCTTTTTTTCTTCAATTATATATGGCCATCTACCAGAGTTTAACTTAGTTAAACTCAACCAACTTTGATTTCGTGTTAAGTTCCAAGGTTGATAAAAAAAAACTCACCTTATACTATTATTTTGCTAGACCACCATTAATCATGTGCTGCACAAGCCGCTCTGCCTAATGCTTCTGCACATATAGCACACTAAAGAGGTGAAACTATGCTCATCGGCAGCATTGGTGGTCTCCATTTAACAAAGCATAGAGTTGCAAGTAATCACGCCTGGTTTGCAACTTCCTTTTTAATCTTCTTCAGCAACCTTGTAGGCTTGATATTTTGCTCTTCTATCTCCCTCAGCAACTCAAGAACAGCACCAGTGTTTCCAGCTATGTAAAGCCCTTCAATCAATTTATTATAAGTAATAATGTCAGGCTTGCAATTTTCTCTCGCTTTCATCTCTCTCAGCACATCAAGAGCAGCACCAGTGTTTCCAATTTTGCAAAGCCCAACAATCAATATAGTATAAGTAACAACGTTAGGCTTGCAATCTTTCATCTCCTCCAACAACTCAAGAACAGCACCAGTGTTTCCAGTTATGTAAAGACCTTCAATCAATGTATTATAAGTAACAATGTCAGGCTTGCAATTTTCTCTCTCTTTCATCTCTCTCAGCACATCAAGAGCATCACCAGTGTTTCCCATTTTGCAAAGCCCGTCAATAAATGTATTATAGGTAACAACGTCAGGCTTGATATTTTCTCTCTCTTTCATCTCTATCATCAAATCAAGAGCAACATTAGTGTTTCCAATTTTACATAGCCCATCAATCAACATATTATAAGTAACAACGTTAGGATTGCAATCTTTCATCTTCCTCAGCAACTGTAAGGCACCATTAGTGTCTCCTGTTTTGCAGAGCCCTTCAATAAGTGTATTATAAGTAACAACGTTAGGCTTGCAACTTTTTCCCTCTTCCATTTCTATAAACAAATCAAGAGCGGCAACAATGTCTCCATTTCTACAAAGCCCAAGAATCAATGTAGTATAAGTAAAAACGTCAGGCTTGCAACTTTTCCCCTCTTTCATCTTCCTCAGCAAGTGGAGGGCACCATCAATGTTTCTTATTTTACATAGCCCATGAATCAATGTATTATAAGTAACAACGTTAGGCTTGCAATCTTTCATCTTCCTTAGCAACAGTAGGGCATCATTAATGTTTCCAGTTTTGCAGAGCCCATCAATCAGTGTAGTATAAGTAACAACGTCCGGCTTGCAACTTTTACTGCCCTCCATCTCCAGCAACATCTCAAATGCACGGTTAGTGTTACGCAGCTTGCAATAACAATTAATCACTATGGTCATAATGCTGGTGTTCGGCGATACCCTACAAGTCCTCATTTCTTCATATAAAGAAATTACTTCGGTGTATTGCTTCTTTTTGGCAATTGAGCTCAGTAACTTAGCAAGCTCAAAAACAGAAGGTCTCGGACTAGCATGGAGTTTACTACGAAACAAATCAACATCTCTACCCCAAGACCCGGAATTCAATTGCTTTCTTCTACCCATAGACGCACGCTCAGTTACAGCCCTATGCTTGTGATTTGGGCGAACAATTCGAGAATGAGGATAAGCCCTCGCCGTTCTTGCTAAAACCCCATTAACAAAAGCAGATGCTGCAGTAGGTGTAACAGAAGGAGGAGAAGAAGAGGAAGGTACAAACCTTGAAAAAGAAGCTGAAGTTAGGATCTCCATGCTCGTCTTCTCTCCAGAGCCTCGCTGCAAGTCCGTAGTCTGTGACTGTGTTCGGTTCGGTATCCTCCGATTAGGAAATTTCAATCTTTCATTCTCAAGTGGCTTTTATACGGCAGTAGTTGAGTTCGCCCTTTGTGCGTTATAAATTGACACCGTAAATAATTTTTCTGAGAAATTTATTAAAATTATCTTCATATTTAAAAAAAATATATATCAATTTTAGTAAATTAAAAAGATAAAAGTTAATTGAGAATTCCTAGAAGTGAGGAGGATAGTTGGTACTGAGGTAACAGCAACGCTAACGATAGTCTTGGCTTGGCATCATTATATAGCGTGTGGGATCATCTATTAGTGCTAGCTCTAAGCAAGGCTAATGCACCGATAACTTGTTACTATGCTGTCCTTTTATTTAATATTTTTTATTAAATAAATAAAAAAAGGTGTAGAGAGAGATGAGAGATAAGAAGAGAGAAAGATGGAGGCTGGTTGGCTTTGGTTTGTACGTTGGAAGTGACGCTAGTTTTATCACCAACGTTAAACCAAAACTAGTTTTATCACCAACGTTAGACCAAAGCTGAGCCAACAACGATGCTAGTCAATGCCAACTCAGAGCTGGCTGCGGTGCTAACTCGCTAGCGCCGGTGCTACCTAAGGATAACATCGGCCATGAGAATTGGGAGTCCCATGCGAATTGATCCGAAAATAATAATTTAAAGTCGGAGGCAATTAATATCACTATGTTCATCCGGGAAACCCTTAAGAGTCTATTTCACAATCAGAGCCCTTGATTTGTAGGGAAATATACAACCAATAGAACAAAGTGCCGCAAAGGCATATGTGTGCAAAATGCCAAACCCACAACGCAACACCTTTTCACTTCCTAGAACCGTTACCTTAATGTTGAGAAAGTATTGATGGAAGGGCCGTATTGATGGAAGTGCCGTACAAAATGCGTGTCCACTACACCATCACACATCTCCGGAGATGAGTATTCACCTGTGTAAGCCAATGCATTCACTTTCTTCTGTTGTAATAGATTCCACCACCTGAATTATTATTATGATGGCGGTAACGGGAACCAGCACCTCTCCCGCTGTTTCCTCCTCTCCAAGTGTGGCCAGAAACTCTACTGCTTCCGCTCTGCATCCAGTTCATTGTCTGGTTACTCACCCCGTTAAGCTCTTCCTCTTCTCTATCATTATACTCCAAGACCAGCCTCTTGATATCTTGTTTCTCTTCAAGCTCAGCTGCTTCCTTCTGTTTTGTGCTTTGCACAAGTGAGCAATCTCGTGGAATGTACATTGGCTTCACCTGCTGCTTGTTACCACGCTTCACAAGAACTTTCACCTGAACCTCCTTGCTTCCTCCCGCCTCCTCATCTAATGCCTCATCGCCACTTTCTCCACCAACCCTTCCGTGATGATCCTTGCCAGACCCCTCGAACACGTTCATTGGTATAATCATATTTAGTGCGGGCCGCCCACGCAGCTCCTGCCTACGCTGCTCCATGCTTTCCTGTATTCAGGAGTTGATATAATGTGTTACAATGCAATCAGCTGAAAAAACAATCACATGCTTGTTATCTATCTTATATAATCAACTTTCTTACCTGCATCACAGCTTTGAGCTCTTGATCAAAATTCTCTACTTCCTGTGGATCCACCTCGGCCACAACCTGCCTTACATGGACTTCATCATCCTCATCAGAACCAGCCCCGACCCCATCATCATCATCATCCTCACTGTCACATCCATCATCATGATTCTCTTCATCCAACTCCTCATCATCACGACCCTCTGGGTCAATGGTGCCACTCCCTGAATCACTGTCACTATCCCCAATAACCCCATTTTCCTCTGTACCATTTGCAGTGCCTTTCCCATTTGCTGAAACTATGTTTGGAGTGATCCGCTTAGAAGGCTTTTCAGTGTCAGAGTGCTTCTCATTATTGGCCTTGTCAGTTGAGACCCGTTCATGCTCCTCATACTCTACCAGAGCTGCATTGACTTCTTCTATGGATGAATAACGAGTTATGTTGGGACGTAAATCTGCAAATAAGTCCTGCAATTCTTGATTTATGAGATACGCTTCAAATTCATAACATAAACTACATATCAAAAAGGTATTACGGATGGAGCGTAACTAACCTGCAAATCAAATTCAACATCAAGTGGTAGCCCCCCCTTGCTTAGAATATACCTCTGGAAATGTATTAAGAACCGATCAAGCTTCTTTTTGGAGGATCCCCGATCAAAGTAGTGTCCGCATGTCTCAAGAAGAGTAATAATCATCCTGATACGGAAACAATCTTCTGGAGGATCCAGCACGTCTTGCTAATACCATACAAAAGCAAAATTTATCAGAAATCTGAGCAAACTAACATATATTGCAATCATAACATAAATTTGCAGTGACGAATCAGAACACCATATTTTCCTAATAATTATCACACATTGAGGCATTCAATTGCTTTAATAATTAGCTCAAACTATTATTCTTACCCATACATCTTTTCGAATATATTTGTGTAAGACTAAGACCACAATCTTCTGGATTACCAGCACAGAACAAGGTGTATGAGAGAGAGGTGAATGTCTTGATCTCAACAACATATGGTTCACAATAGCAATAGAAAATTGGGTCTCTGGACACTTCTTGAACATGCATTTCCTGATTGGTCTTACAATTAGTACTAAATAAAAAAAACCGCAAATGGGTTTTCAGCAAGCTCAAAAGGCTCTCTGGATTTATCGCAAAAATTTCTACTACTTATAGGTAAATAAAACTTCTGGACTGCTTAATACATACTCCCTCCACTCTAAAATAAATTTCACATTTAATTTTTTGCAAGAATTGAGGATTAGAGGAGTCATTGATTGATTTCCCCTACGTGCACCCATGTGCTCTCATGATCAAGTGGATATAAGTAACCTAAGTAAACGATATTTGGACACTTCAAATGAACGGGCTACTTTTTATTAAAAAGGGCATGGTTAGAACAATATTCAGACTTCATGAATCCACATGCCTGCAACAAATCTCATAAAAGCTTGAATCTCATGGTATTTTTGGCTGATCAATGTAATAAAACCTTACCACAAGCAACATAGGCAAAAAAAGAATACAGATAAATATCTAATAAAACTCCATACCTCTGCTGTGCCATGGCCATAGACAAGAATCAAATAAAGTGTCTCAAAAATAACAGATGAATCCACATGTTCATAATTGTATAGCTCCCCGAGGAATCGCATATGGGCAATGCGCCTCTGCTGCATACCATAGTCATTTAATTCAAGCCCAACCCTAATCTCCTCCAAAACCTGGAAATAAGGATATAATTGTTACACATTTTCAACTATAAAAAATAAAAAAAACTCAAGCTAGCATGCGCATGACAACTACCTGCAACCACAGAGTTATTAACTAGCACAACAAAAAGAATTATTAACATTCGCATACATGTGACCACCAGCTGAAAGCCATATGCTTTTTATCCATGTAGTGATCGATAGGAAAAGGTGTATAATTTCTTAACTTCACTAAAAAAACACGTGACACAAATATGAAAGTTATACAACCAATGGGAATATCTAGAAACGAACTTGTAACATTATAAAGCATGCTGCCCAATAAATTTCTTTGAGATGGAAATATGAAAACTAAGAGTAGAAACAGACCTCATCAACAACAGCAACTGCAAAGCTTTCCTGATATCTACTCAAACCAGCAGTGAGAGAAGCAATCAAGTGAATCTGTGCATATTTCCCCCTGTGAACTTTCATGAAGCATTTTAGAATATAAGGTTCACATTCACTCCAGGGCAGCTTTCGTAGTTGTCTCAGCACATGTTCAATGGAAGACTTGTCAAGATCTGAGAAAAGCAACTTCCTTATATACTGCAAAAAAGGAAAAGTAGAAACAATTCAATAAAAGAAGTCCAATCTCAAATCTCAGAACAGCAAAACAACAAGAATAAAGATGATTTACACCTGATGCAATGGAGGACGGACTTTGGAGATACGTGCAGATCTTTCAGGTGGCTTGCACAGGTAATAAGCATTTTCTACGAGAGTGCTGTGACGAGGATCCAAATTTTTAACATTTTTCAACCGCATTAAGATCTCCAACATGTTAGCCATGCGTACAGTAGTTTCAGGAGATCGATACAGAAAACGGCCACATGTCTCAAGTAGATTGCAAGCCACGTCAATGTTATGATGAGAAAAATCATCTAGACAAGCCTGTGAGCACAATCTACATATAAGTAAACAGTCTAAAGTGTATATATGAACCTGAATAAGTAATTTTACCTCCAACCTCAAAAGATAGCGTAACTCTAAATTAATCTTCCAACGAAGTCTTAATTTCTCATATGGACTCTCCCACATCTTATAAAATAAAAGAAACAGATCTAACTATGTCAATAAATATCCCTATGGATTTTTAACAATGTCACCTAGATGTATTCAGGCTCACATGTATGAGTACCACTGCCACACCATATGCAAGGAACTGGAACGTGCGGGCAAGTCCATTAAGTTGAATTTGAGGGATAACATCTCACTGAAGTACCGAGTGAGAACTTATTAAAAGATGCATTAAGAAGCTATATGAGGCATTTGCATAGTTTGATATTTCTTTCGACAATCATAACAATGCATTTAGTGAGAACCACTAATACAGACTACAGTAGATCATCAAAATCATTTAATTCCTAAGTTTATTACCTTGGTATCACCAGTTGGACTGAATCAAAGTTTAGGTAAAGATTGCATTTAACGCGAAGAGAAATAAGTGTATTACCTAGGGGTATCACCAGTTGAACTGAACACAGATCAAAAAGGATGTGCTAAAATTGGCTGATGATGGATCATGTTTAGTATTAAGTATATATAAAAAAAATCTTTTATCAACCTCTTATTATGATGAAGAGGCAATTAATGAATTCATCAAATCTCACAAAAGAAAATATATAAGAATTTTAAGAGTAACATTTTTACATTTAAAAATAATTAATAAGCCAGAATTATCTTTGACATACCTTCAGACAACTAAAAACGAGGCCAGCTGGTACGATTTTAAATTTGCAGAGTTCTCCAATGAACCTAATATTCTTTATCTTTGTTTCAATATTCATTTGATCCTGAAACATATTACAATTTAGAAAAGGTTGTGTATATAAGGAAAAAAAGGCATACACAATAAACTAATGACAGAAGATGACAGCCAGCCACTCCTTGTCTCCAAGGGACACAATCAGCAGAAAATACCTTTTTATTGATTAGGAAGTTGAATTCTTCCTCTAGCAACTGTACGAGCATGGATGACACATCCTTCATACAAGTTGATAGTGTGGCAACCATTCGTGAGTAGTATGGCAACAGTTCCAGAGATGTCCGAGGAACATTAAACAGTGCCCTCACCAGCTTTTTTCGACTTGACTTTGAATTTAAATAACAAAATTCTACCTGGATTTATGTTATAAAATTAATTCAAATTTAGATGTGCATAATATCAGCACATAAAATGGAACACACAGGAAACACAAAACAGTAAAGCTCATATTGAGAGGTGTACTTACAGTCAATTGATCTATAAGATCACGGCTAACACAACCAGGGAGCCTCTGCAAAAGAGCATCCAAATTTGTCCCTTCAACACCTTTGGTTTTTTCCTTTTCAATTTCCCCTTTTCTCTCAGCGTCTTTTTCTTTCCCTCTATCCTTGTCTGGATCTTTGGTTTTTTCTTTCTCCTTCTCTTCTTTCTCCTTACCTTTCTTGGGGCTTTTACCTTCCTGCAATGTACCAGAGTCTACAGAAGCCTCTACAGAAATTTGAATAGCAGACTGCCCTCGATCTGAATCAGAACTTGGTTCCTGCATATAAAATCTCCATGTGAATATATAGACATGATATACACAAATTCAGCAGAAATGAAATCCATGGACGCATACCACATGTAACAGTCCAGAAAGAATAACCACAAATCAAATTATCAGTGATATGGTCCAGCGCACACAAGTGTTCCTCAATATTGTTTTTTTCTATAAGTAATATATCATGCTTACGCAAAACAAATTTTCACTGTGAAATTTCCAGAAATAATGTGCATGTAGAACATTAAAGTTGGATCACATTTATCCAGAGCAAGGATTTATAGAACTAAGTCATACAAACAAAACTATAATTTGATAAGGCATACTTACATGAGATAAAGGTCAACTAATTAACTTTTTTACAAAAGTATTGTACAACATAAATATTACCTTCACCAATAAGCAGAGATATAATGGATTCAAGGCCCATTAAATTCAACCCCTGCTCCTACAATCTATTACTTAAAAGGGGGGAAATACAAGAATGTTACATTTAATGAGGTTAAAAGGAAGATAAAGCACTTTCTGAAGTGTGGATTATTTGCTTATACAACACTTCATGAGCTAATCACGTTAAAACAAAAATAAGGTTCACAAAGTTCAGAGTACAATTCCTTACCACTTGCACTGGTTGCTCTTGTGCCTTTGCAGATTGCTCATTCACCTTAGGATCAG
Organism: Erodium texanum; assembly: GCA_036897725.1. Classification (NCBI taxonomy): domain Eukaryota; kingdom Viridiplantae; phylum Streptophyta; class Magnoliopsida; order Geraniales; family Geraniaceae; genus Erodium; species Erodium texanum. Next base: position 5,982 of record JAYMSW010001583.1, on the reverse strand, counting down.
CTTCACCTAATAATACTGCGGGAACAAATGCTCTGGAAAAGGAGAAAAAAAAAAAGCATGTGCATTTCAGCTCATCTTCTGACATGATAAAAAAAAAAGAAGCTAACCTATGGATCAATTGTGTCCGAATATTTTGGCCATATGAAATTTGAGATGTTGCATACTGTTTCTCTACTTCAGAAGGTCAATGCTTAATTTAAGTTGACCTCGATGTATCAGCCTTAATGACAAAACAGAAAATTTATGACAGCTGAAACTGAAGGGCAAAAGTTCCCAGAAAGTTATCTGATGAAAACAGACCTGAGATCCGGTAAGCATTCATAGAAACTCCTTGTATCTTCATCATCCCACATCGTTTCAAGAATGGAAGACTCCTTTCCAGCAGAAGGAGAAGCATCCTCCCCTGTAGTAACCCTAGTTGTGTGACCATCATCTGGCATAACCGGAGGCTGCATTTCAAGTGCTTCTGCCAAACTGTGATAAGAAGAATAACACAGAAAAAAAAATGAAGATAACAACTTAAAGTTTCCTATGAAAAAACCATCTGGTGAAGATATAAAATAGAAGCTGCAAGAAGTCACGGGTTCTAGCCCCCCAGATAGTCTCAGGAATAGGCTGGTTAAGGTGTCTAAGATGAATCAAGAATTAGTGCAGTCAGGTGCAAACATGCAAGCACTTGTTACAAAACACGAATGACATATGATTCTCTGTTACTTGCTTCACGGATGAATACTGTGTGGTTCCTTGAATACAGTCAACTCTCTCCCTCCCTCAAGTGTGTACATAATGTTACTATCACAAAAATGAAGTATAATAAATGCAGTGACAAGTAAACTCAATTTCATGCTATTTTACACATTACCATTTTATTGTTTTTTCATTTTATTAGACATCAAACAACTGCTTAGGTATATGAAGGACATAGTGGGAAAACAAAAGTAAAGAGTACTTGCCCATGATTTTGGGACAGACCAAAACAGGAACATTTTTTGTCGAACAGAGAGAGTGATATTCTCCATTCAAGGAAAATTGCTGACACACATGAAGAGGGCCACCAAAGAAATCATTTTCTATAGGTGATAAGCCCATTTTATGCTGAAGTTTTAAACTTTTCTGATAAAAAAAATAAAGAAATATTTAAACTTCAATTCCAACAGAGAAAAAAACAAGTATAACCAACACAGATGTCCTCAGGAAGATTGCACACAGACGGAGAAGTGTGGCTTCTTTCTGGACAAGAGACTAGGTTTATCTGAGGAGGACTGGTTGAGTTCTGAGAGTTGTTGGAGGGTCAGGAGTGAGACGAATGAGAGAAACATGCATGGTGTTTTTTTCTTCCCAATACATGTTTTACTTACCATTCTATTGGATCTGCACCAACTAAATATAATATGATACAAGGGGCTGACGAAAAATAACTCATAGTGGCTTCATTTATTTAATCAATAACCACCAGCCAACTCAATTGAACAAAGAGAATGTAATCACAAAGAAACTTACGATGATACATTGCGGTATAAATGATCATAAGATTTCCGTAGCTTTTCATATGAAGAGACATTCTCATCACTGAGCTCTCCTTTAGCATTCAGTACCTTTGCATTTTCATGTTCCATTTGGCGAAGTGACTATCAAACAAGAAAAATCCATCACTTACAACCATAAAAATAACTTAAAGAATAAGGCTGAGAAAAGATTCATTCTACCAAACCTACTAGTCTACTATCCTGTTTTAGATGTCCCATGATATTTCTGTTTGAAAAGTAAAATTGCAAGTTCTTTCCATTTTGGGGGAGAATAGTAAGGATATATTAGCAAGGATGCAATGTTAGGGATAATCCTTGACATTAAAACTGGATATGAGTGCAATTAATGGTGTTTCAACAGAAAAGTTGAGTTTCCTATTTGTACAAGCATAATCTTAAAATGGAGGGAAAAAGTAAAAAAAAAAAAACATTAACAAACAAATAATAACCATAAACAGTACACAAAAAGTTACGCATACGAATAAGATCTTACAGAATGCTCAGACTGAAGTAATTCAGCAGCAGCATCATAATAGGTATGAAATGCCTTCCTAAAAAATTTCTTCTGATCAGCTGTGATATTGAGGCCTTTAAAGAACTGCAAAAAAAAAATGACAGCAAGGATATCATCCAGTTACAGGCACACTAATAACTAATAAAATGAACAAGAATTTTCCTCCATCACTAGTAAAGCTATAAAATGTATTAAAAAAATATCAATACAATATATGTATTTAATTAATAATTACATAAGAAACCGCACAAAATGTTGTACCTCTTCATGAAGTTCTTGTGCAGATAATGGAAGTCCTAAAAATATTCTCCCTTGCCGAGCAAAACTAGAAAGAAGAGTCAAATTTGTTTGAGTAGCATCTCTATCCTTTAAGTGTTCTGTGTTGGTAAGATCCTTAATTATATTAATAAAAATGCTGCTGTCTTCAATAACTCCAACAAAGTAAAGTTCCAAGAGGAGTTTCAAAGTGCTCCGTTTCTTCATGGCCTTCAAATTCCTGTCTGCCTCTAGGTCATCCCCAGATTTTCCAGGAAAGAAAATCTTCAAGAGACCCTGAATCAGACTTGGAGAAAAATCTTTATACCTTTGATGAAGTAAAGAACATATCTGAAATGATGAAGAAAAATCAGATGATAAATAAAACATCAGGACAAAACATCGATATCAATTTAATTTTTACCAGGCCTAGAGACTGAAATGTAGACTAATTAAAAGGAAGAGCTATTTCAAGGAAATATTAGTATTCATAATGCACAAGTTCATGGTCAAAATCTAACTTTCATCTAACTCCCCCATACATATTTCACTAACTTTATCATAGAATTTAAATTCAATAAGTCAACGGAACTTCACATCCAATAAGCCCTAAACTAAACCCAACTTCAACAGGCATTTGACTTAGATAGGAAACTAACAGCAAGTTATTTTCAGCACATGGACATAGTTTATTTATAATCCTACACAATCATGGACCCCTAAAACAATAAAATATTAATGATGACATATGGGCAAAACCTAAAATTTCGTGCAGCATAGTATGGTAAACACAAACTTCACAATAAGATTAAGTCATTAATTGATTATCAAATCTATTCGGTAGATGCCAGCCAAAAATGATTAAAAAAACTGCATTAAATGCAAGTCCATTTCGCCTTCATAATGATGACTTGTTAGATTTATGAAAATTTCTCTGGAGGAATTGGAAAATTGAAAAATAATATCCAAACTGAAAGGAAAGACTTGCGAACAATGAACTAAAAGCATTTACATAACCATCAAAAGAAATGAAATTAAGAAGAGTGAACATTGGTTCTTGCATTAACATCATACGAACTGAAAATGACAAGGTACCTGCACTGCTGCCTGTATGTCTGAAGTTCTAAGTTTTGCATCGCATATAGCTGTTACAGCTTCACTGACAAATTTGCTAAGATTAACACCACGCAAGTCTTCCATCAGTCCTTCACGTTGCTCTTCATTTATCTGCTTCAGTTTCTTGATAACAGCCGTGTTGCGCTTAATGCTGGAGTCCAATGTCCTGAGGTATCCTGCGTCTGAAACATAAGTTAACCTGTAAGCAGCCAGAATACAGATCAAAGTCCTCATAATATATATTTAAATGTTGACCTCCCATGAGGTACCCCTATATACAACTGACTTTCTCACCCCCTACCTCTGGAGTTATAAGGGAATAATTCAGCCTATGCAATAACCCAATAATTCAGCGCTCATGTAAACCATACCCACCACAATATTAATCAGATAAATATACCATAAAGTTGATGTGTAAAATGCACGAGACAAATATCATTTCATTAGTGATAATACTATTTCACTTTTCAAAGAATACGTGATTAAGAAAATATCTATTAACACTTAAATGCCATTTTATCCCCACCAATTATCGTGCTTACAAAGGGAAATGACACTCTTCTGAGCTTATTAGAGATCCAGATTTACAAAAAAATAAGCAATGCTTCATCCTCTTGAATAATCAATCATATAGTTCATAGAACATATTCTAAAAATTCTAGTCATATTCACTAACCAGGCCTTTCAGGGTTCAAGTTAGTCTGACGAAGAGCCAATTTTGCCTCCATAGATTTCTTGAATTCTTCAAGGCGAGCTACAGCTTCCTGCAACATGAAAGAAAAAAGTAGCTTATCATTTATTTAGAAAAGGTTCTTTGTTTCTGGTGATACACCTCCAAGAACAGGCAAAATTTAGTTGGCTACAAATAAATCATGCTGAACCCAAAAGTCTATAGAACTCGTTTCATATGAGTACCATTACGATAAGGTAGATAGTGTCAATAGTATCATAATCACCACAACTAGATGAGTAACCTAGAAACTAAGTTTCCTAGGAACTACACGCTAACACTACTCCATAATTGCCAACCAGCTGTATTCTTCTCACAAGATATCCTTAAGAAACTATGACAGAATGACCTGGACAATAGAACAACAAAGTATTTGACTATTGGGTACACAATCTAACCTCATCGTCTTGCTTTCCATGATGTTCGCTTCCAACGCGACATTCATCCTCATGCTGATCCATCATCCTACCTGTTTTCCCAGAAAAATACATACATCTTGAAGAATTATATAATAAATAGGAAACTATTCACCCCCCAAAATACAATAAATAATACATCATGGGTATTATAAACTGCTTTGAAATTACTGCCTCTTGGTCTAATTGTAAATTATTGAAGTATCTCAACCTTATGTCAATTTTAAATGTTTGACAAGTATCTCAACCCTACCAGAACAGGGTATTCTGCTAAACCATCAGCCCGAGCCAAAATGTAACTGGTCAGCTCTTAAATACGAAAGCCTTTTTGTGATAAATAACAAACCTGATAGGCTAATACTACTATTTCAAACACCCACGTACAACGGAGCCAATTGCTTCCTGAATCAATGCCAATGTTTATATATATATATATGGGGACTAATGGCAATCATACATCAAAATCTGGTTTCCGGTCCAAACCCATATCATATTTTCCATCAACAGTGAATGCATTGTATTTTGAACTGATAAATGCAATGAAAATCAAGCAAAACGTGCACTGGAGCAACATGGGCAGATTATGAGATGCATACACGAGAGATGTAAGGCAAAATATATCACCCAATCAACTGTACAAATACCCAATTAGGAAGATCATTGACAAAGACATAAAGAATGAGTTTAATCGCTGACTATTAGCACCCATATCGTATACAAAAATAAAGGAACCCCAAAAAATGAAAATACATGATGTTATCGTGAAATTAAAGAAAAGGGTTTGGCTGAGGAGGGATTAGGGTTTTGATCACCACGGTTAGGGCAACATATTAAGGCGAATGTTCTGAAATTAGGGTCAAGACCTGTAGTGTTCAAATGAAGCCGTGAGAGAACAAAAATGTGTCTGAGGGGTAGGGATCGAGAGAGGCAAAATCAAGAGCACCGAGAAGAGAAAATTGAGGTTACAGTGACAAATAGAGAGAGAGAGTACGTGTGCCTCACCTTTTCTCACAGAAACAGAGCGAGGAACAGACAATCACGCGGGGTCTCGATGGCGTACCGGGAAGAAGAAGAAGAAGCAAGCTTTTGACTGAAGAGTATTGAGATTAGTTAAAAAGGTGCAATTGTAAATGGTCAGTCAAAGCTCGAAAATGTCCATAGCCAGCGGTTCTTGCATCGGGGATTAAGTTTCAGGCTAAAATGGTTGGGCCTTCAAATCTAACTTGTGAAACCAACAAGTAAAATCTGTTCGTAGCCGCGGGCGTTCTCTCTCTGCCTTGGACGCTCTCAATTTGTGGATTTGTCGGGTTTACATAAAAACATACATATAAATGTCGTACATAGTAATATATATTTATCTTTATATTTTAGTCCTATTAGAGCAAATGCAACAGAGCGCCGGATAAGGCGACGGATCCGAAGCGA
>JAYMSW010001582.1:0-15991 GCA_036897725.1 Erodium texanum | reverse complement strand
TTAGTTTAAAACCCTAATAAAAATAGGAAAAGTCTAAAAAGGAAATTCCTTTAAGACGGTGATGCATCACAAGTTGCGAGTTGTCATGCCACAGGTTATATTAGCTACCCAGAGCGCTTTCATAAAAGGGAGGAACATTGAAGATAACATTCTCATTTCCTTTAAAGTGTTGCACTATGTACGGAAACATAAAAGGGGTAGAATAGGCTACATGGCAATAAAATTGGACATGAGAAAAGCATATGATCAGGTTGAGTGGGGCTTTCTGTTGGAAATTATTAGACATATAGGCTTTGGCGATGCGTGGATAGAGCTCATCTGAAAGCGCATATCCTCTATTGAGTTCAATTTTGTAACAAGTGGTCGGCGTTATGGAGATTTCAAACCTGAGAGGGGTATAAGGCAAGGCAACCGCATCTCTCCACTCTTATTTTTATTGGCCTCAGAGGGGCACTCGACCCTATTAATTGAAAGGGCAAGGCAAGGGTAAATTCATGGCATATTAGTGACAAGAGGGGCACCAGAAATTACCCATTTATTTTTCATTGGTGATAGTTGTTTGTACTGTCAGGTAACACAGAATGAAGCAAATAAGCTAAAGAAGATCCTTAATTTATATGAGTAGGCATTAGATCAGTGTATTAACTATCAGAAATTCACTATCTTCTTTAGTGGAAATGTTCTAGAGCAAGCTAGACAGGAGATCAGTAATATCTTGCAAATACTTGAGGAAGACAGAGGCTCAATGTACCTAGGCCTCCCAAATATAATTGGAAGAAGCAGAAAAGAAGCACTAAACTTCATTAGGGATAAGGTGGAAAATGTGGTGAGAGTTGGGAGAATAAATACTTATCTAAAGGAGGGAAGGAAGTACTATTAAATTCGGTAGCTCAAGCAATCTCTACGTACGCTGTGGGGGTGTTCTTATTACCCAAGAATCTCCTGCGCGAATTGGAGCAAATAATGGCTACTTTTTGGTGGAAGATGGATGGGAAATCAGGTAGGGGAATTCATTGGAAGCAATGGAGGAAGCTTTGTGTACCTAAATCTTGTGCGGGGCTAGGATTCCGGGACCTTGAAGACTTTAACTTGGCATTACTAAGTAAGCAAGAATGGCGATTTCTAGAGAATAAAGATAGTGTTGTCACAAAGGTATTTAAGGCTCGATACTTTAAAAATTGCTCATTCTTGAATGCTCCTTTTGGCCATAGTCCCAGCTATGTGTGGAGAAGCATCCATAAAGCTAGAGGCTCAGTTCAAGTTGGTGCTAGAAGATTAATTGGGTCGGGTGACAGGACCAACATCTTGGATGTGCCATGGCTATTTGATGACAACCCACAGATCACCTTCGATATAAGAGCGCTAGAAGGCATGACGGGGGAGTGTTTATGGGATCAAGAGGTGCTTGATGATGTTCTTAATAGTAGAGACCGCGGGTTGGTGTGCCAAATTCCCCTAAGTAGATCGATGAATGAAGATAGATGGGTGTGGGGTAATGAAGCAACCCAATTCTCGGTTAAAGAAGCGTACTGGGCAAGGAGAAAGTTGGTGGGTGCATGGGATGTAAATGAGAATGATCTATGGCGTAAAATATGGGCAACAAAGGCCTCGACCGCTCACAAAATCATCCTCTAACAAGCAACACATGGTATATTGTCTGTGGAAGCTAGGCTCTGTGAACGACGAGTGCCCAATATGGGCCCATGCCCGACTTGCACCGATGAACTCGAAATAGAAATGCATTGCCTCCAGGCATGCCCAGCCGCGACGGAGTGCTAGAGTCAGACCATACCTCTCCAACTGCCATCAGCCGATTCAGACTTTGCTACTTGGATGAGTATGGTATGTAGTCAAGCTTCCCATGATCAGATGTGTATTATTTTGATGACATGCCATGCCATATGAAAGGAACGAAATAAAAGACTGGCATAAAGTCTTCTCCCTGGCTTTTTCAATGGTCACTGCTGCACGAAATGAGCTTCATGCATGGAAACACAACCAAGAACAGCGCATAGGGACCCCGACCCACCAACATCCATGGCCGACTAGGTGGGGTAAGCCTACACCAGGCTATTTTAAGATTAATGTTGATGTTGCATGTTTTGGAGTAGAAGCCAAGATAAGGGCAGGATGGGTGGTGCGTAATTCCAATGGTGAGCTAATAGAGGTAAAGAGAAAATTTATTCGGGGGAGGTATGAGCCAGCAGTAGCGGAGGCCTTGCGTGCCCGAGAAGCCCTCACATGGACCCGAGCCCAAGGGTGGAACATGCCGATCTTTGAGACAGATAGTAAGTTACTTTATGATGCCATCAGTAGCCCGGTAGTTACCTATTCACACTTTGGTGTTATTGTGCAAGATTTTAAAGGTATCATGAACACTATAACAGTTGCCTCCTTTAATTTCGTTAAAAGAACTGCAAACAAAGCGGCGCATGTAATAGTCCGATATGCTCTTTTGATTGTAGACCACTCAAGTAAGGAAACACATCTCCCTCTTGACCTTTTTTCTATAGTGTCTGATGACACACTATACGAGCAATAATATTCCCATTGACCAAAAAAGAGGAATAAGAAAGGACGGCCATAAAAGAATTTGATGACATATAATGAAAAAGAAAGAAGTTAAAACTTATAACTCAAGCTTCAAAACAAAAAATGAATCTACAATTAATATTGACATTAAGGGAATTGGTGGCATACGGTGGTAAGCAAAGAATGTCAAAGCAAAAGTGAGATATCATTTTCAGCCAATTTCGACCATTTCCAGCTCGAGGGTGTCACATTAGCTTTGTGATGCCCTCCTTTTATTTGTGTAATAGATTTTACAATTTCACTGCATTAAATATGTATGTACCATGTGTATATATATATAGTCATGATATCATACTAATTATTATAAAATCTCATGGGTTTGATTTCAAATTTTATAGTCATGATAATATTAATTTCTATTTTTTTTTTTGGCTCTGCTATGAATAATATAATTTTTTGTGTGTTTTAAGCTCTACATGTTGAAATTTGAGCAACCTTCCAAGTAGCACAAATTTTATTTTTAAAGTGTTATGTTACAATTTTGTGATTGTATTATTTGTATATTATAAATTTAAGAATTCTTATTTTTCAATAGCTAGCATAATGAAGATTGTCCTTTTAAAGATGTTATCCACACAAACTGGAAACGAAGCAGTAAAGGTACGGATATGTCGTATGTGAGATGTCATTAATACGAGGAGGAATGAGTTAATTAGTATGGATATGGTCCTGGTTGACGAGGATGTATGTTTCATGTTTGATCTTCATCTTATCCTTGTAATTAAATCTATTTCCATGTATTTTTATTATACATTGTATTTTGTTTTATGCATTTCATTCTAAAATTTCCTTTTATGCTATTTATAATAAACCTACTTTGCTTTCGTCTAATAACACAAACACCAAAGTTAAGGATTGTATAAATGTGTAACTTTTGTTTGGTTTTCCGGGTACTCATATGTTTGCCTAGGTCCGCCGCAACATGGTGTCCAAATACAGGAACATGTTGATTGTTGGTAAAGTGTATGTTTTAGGTAACTTCACTTTCGCAACAGCAACGAGTGAATTCAAGCCTGTGGATAGTGGTTTGAGACTGTTATTTAATCTCTTCACCTCAATACGACATGTTAGGGATGTGTCCATAGTGTTACCAAAACATGGTTTTTAGTTTGTGTCACAAAATACTATTACGACACGCATCAATGACAATAGGGTGCTAACAAGTAATTGGCATTATTAAAATTATTAGTTTTGTTTCTTACCCTTCTAATGTACTGAATGTTGAAAAAAAGTATGTGTTTACAAAACTGCCAAATTGGTGATTGCATAATTTATAGATATTTTCGGTTGCTTGATATCTGCTGGTGCTGTTGAGACAATCTCAGGTGGCTATCGCAAGCGTGACCTAGAAGTACTTTTTGATTTGTGAGTTTCTACATGAACACTAACACATTTCTCTATGATAGTAATTATCTAATTCAAATACACATGTAACTTATCTTAACACCTTATTTATATCTATTTTATTTATGTTTCAGCTCAATTATCGTTAAGGTGACCCTTTGGGTAGATTTTGCCGAAAATTTCGTCAAAGACTATGATATATACAATGAGTCAAGTCCCTTGGTCGTGGTCTTCACTTCTATGAAAGTGAAAAAATTCTTAGGTATGTCATGTAATTGTAACAGCTCTTGTTGCCATATTTTGGTTCCGATGTTACACAAATTGTTCAAAATTTCATAATAAACATTTCGACTATTATATTGCCTAACATATACATTTATTTATGGTATGGTTCTACATATATTAATTCTGCATTGAAATATTTTTTATGCTCTCTTACGGTGGATTTTCGCATTGGTCCTATAATAAACCTTAATCTAAACAATTTAGTCTAAAAAACTATGTAGTGTCCCTTCTGTTATGTGATACAACTTTTAAAAAAAGAGCTGATGTTGTAAACGATTTGTTGAACTCATCTTATTTGGGGCAATCATTCAAGGTTTATGAGCTATCCGAAAATATGAGACTCACATCAGCAATGAATTTGCAGAAAATTTGATAGATAGATGTTAGAAATTGGAGATGAGTCCTTCTATGACAATCCCTAAGAAGAGATGACTCGAATTCCTATTCGTATGTCTTCAAATGAATCTTCCATAGATATCACTCACTTGATTCATACTGTATATCCTTCCCTTTCAACAAATCATAAAAACCATAAATATTTATCTGAACGGACCATCCTCACTCCAAAAATGATATGGTCATAGCTGTGAATGATGTGATGATGGATATGCTTGCATGCGAGGGTAAAAATTACTACAGTTACGACACAGTTTGCAAAGGGAATATTCATATCACAAGTGAAGACCTCTTGTATCCCATTGAATTTTTAAATAGTCTATAGCTCTCTGTGTACAAAACCATGAACTTTATTTAAAAATCGATGCTCCGGTTATGCCATGAAAAACCTAAATCAGTCTGAAGGACTATGCAATGGGACTAGGTTAGTAGTAATCATGCTCGGTGATTGGTCTGTTAGAGGTGATATTATTTTTGGAAATAATAAAGGGAAAAATGTTACTATTCTTAGAATAACCAAGTGATGGTAAATAGCCCTTCAAGCTAAATCGAAGATAATTGCCCCTAATGCCATGTTTCACCATAACGATTAATAAGAGTCAAGGACAATCACTAAAATATGTTGGTGTTTACTTACCGAAACAAGTAATCGTCGCATCATAAATATTTTTTTTCATATTAATGTTTCTTTAAGTGTTTTATGTAATAAAATAGAAATCCATTTTTTGCATTGCTATCAGGTTTTCACACATGGGAAACTGTGTGTTGTTGTTTCGAGAGTTACTTCAGAAAAAAGATTGATGATGAAGAGATTGAAGATGCCAGTTTAATAAAAAAATATTTTTTACCACGAGGTTTTTACGAATATTACTACCATGAGTATTCCCGAGACGATACACAGTATATTATATGTTGCATTCATTTTCTATTGTTAATTTTTTTACTAAAATAAAAACATATTTTTTGTATTATCTGGGTTTTTCTACATTTTTACACATTTATTGCTTTAATATGCCTAATTGATTCCACATTTTTATTTAATATTACTTATGTATGCATTGATCTGTAGGAGTACCAACGATAAACCGGGCTGATGGAGTACTCCATATGCATTTTTAGAACTGCATTCACCTACAAAACTCGTATCTATGAAATTTCTCCCATCTATTTTCGAAAAGTATCGTGTTTAGTGTGTCATATGATTCAGGTTTGTTCTACATTAATCTTGTAGTAATGTATGTAATATGTTTACAATATTATTCTGACATAGTATTTATACTAATATATGTTTTACTAGAACGATGTATTGCATGACTTTGACATTGATCTTCACATCTATGTACATGTTTTCAATTTAGTATAAAATTTAAGCCATTTTTCCAGTATATTCCTTCCATCAATGTTCTTGAAAATGTATACAAATTACTATCTTACCTATTGTGCTATTTTGTTTTATTACTTCATATATAACTATGTAATATGGAATATAATATAACTTAGTTATGTTGCTAAATAATTAACCCTTTTTTTTAATGCAGATGATCGTCATTTTACTATCTCTAAACCAGGTTGTGTGTCGATGCAAGGGATTATTGCTCTACACCATTTAATAATACACTTCAATTATGTTTCCTTCTACATATTAAATGGAGTAGCATAATTCGACCCACATCTATTTATATTTATAAATTTCGAGACACATTTTTTTTGTCTTATACTATGATATCTTTATTTCGCAAATACACACATGATTTATTTTAATTGCACTTACCAACAGTTATTCATAGGTAGCACCGTGCAATGCGCGGTGCTTCACACTAATTATATATTAAAACTCTAAACTATGACTTCTTTTTTTTAAAGAAACTATTACTTTGTAATACTTATATAAAAACAAAAAAAATATTAATATTCATTTTGAAATTATTTAAATCTGAATTAGTATTTAATAATATTTTTTAAAACCTGAATTATTGTTTTATAATATTTATTAAAAAAAACATTAAAAAGAGACTTTCTAAAAAAAACTTTCTTCTTCATTTCACATCCATGAGGTCGCCAGTGATATGCTCAGTGAAAGACTGGGAACACTAACATCCGACGTTGGTTATTGAGGCGAGCGTCGCCCCAACACGGCGTTAGCGTCACATTAGATAAAGCCTAACCGACGCGTCCAACCGACGCTACGATGTGGCTGCTCTCACAACACATCGGGCATACGATCCCAACCTATACAACCCATGCCCAAGCCCCACTTTTTCATCACTATCCAATTTTAAACATCTCTTATCGAAAATATAAATAAATTTATCATTTAGTCAAGAGATAATGACATAAAAATACCTTGAGGTTAAAGGTTCAAATAAATTGAGTTCCTTTTGTTTCAAGGAACTTTTGTGAAGTTGCACCATCAATTATATTTAACGGATTTCAGTTTTGTTCTTCAATTAAAAAATCTAAAATAAATAAAAATAGATAAAATAATTTATATTTGAAAAAAAATATGCAGGGGTGAACATTATTTTTTATATATATATAATATTTAATACTCATATTAAAATATCTACAAAAATATGGATGAAAATATTTGATATTTAAAAGAAATAAGAAAGAAAATGATTTTATTTTGTATTTTTTTAACTATACTATTTAATATTTTGAAGGAGTATTTCTTACTTTTTCATTCATTTTACTGCTACTAGTAATAGTATACTAAAATATAAGGCCATCTCCAATGATTTGCACAAAAAAAAAAAATAGGCATTAGTCATAACAGTGTTATTTTCATACTAAAATGCTATATACAATTCTAATTATCACACCAAATTTTTACACCAAAAATCGTATCAATCAAATATCTTAATATTTAATGATAAAAAAGTGATTTTCAATAATGTTATATTTATATCATTATTATTAGCATTAGCATTTACCGTCTAAATAAAAACTTTGTTAATGAAATTAATAAATATATTGAAAAAAATTATACATAATTTTTTGAGATTTCAAATGTTATTTTTTTTATCGTCAATTTCTTTTTATTAAAATTCCATCTTTCAAAGATAGAAAGACGAATAGATAAGTACAGTGATACAAAGTCACCTACCTACCAAAGCAATATCTGATAGAGCGTATTTCCACTATTCACTAAAGCAAACCATCGGGTCAATACCCCAACCAGATTACCAAGGCATAAAAAGCAAGTACTTAACCAAACAACTACTCGAGAAACTAAAGCACCATAAACTTAAACTTGCGACTTAACCCGATTTTTTTTTCCAAGGGGACACAACATCTAATGGAGACCTTAAATCCGCTACCAATTCTGGGAACCTCAAATTCTTGGACTTGCTAGCTACAAGAGAAGCTGGCCCAACCTTCTCTTTAAGCATCTCAATCACCTCAGGCCCAAGCCCAACTGAACCAAGAGAAGACCCGATTTCGAAAATCTCGTCAGATGAGAAATCCTCGTTAGGAAACCACGGGTGCACGAAACGAGCACCTTGGGGCAAGCAAATTGCGCTCCCCAAGGAGACGACATCACCACTCCCCAAAGAAGTAATTCCTCGCGACCTCTGATCTACTTGACGAGATTGTCAAACATCTGGCACCGGAAAAAAAGAACCATCAGACTCGTCGCCATCAGTAAGCGAAGCGACCTTTGAGGAGACTTCGGCTTCAGCATCTCTGGCTCGCCTTGAAAGCTGGAGAACTCGATGAGGCGAACAAATCTCCAGCTCCGACCGAAGGAGGCCGGAAAAACCACCAAAACCAGGGGCTGGCATCTACAACGATTCAAAACACCCCAATTTAGAGGACAAGGTCATGACGAACTCAAACACCAGTGACCCCAAGACCGACCAGGCACAGAGCCTTCTGAAGAGACAAGAGCAGCCGATTATCAACATTCACATCTTTGTCCTAATGTATTAGAATTTTTATCACCAAACTATACATAGATTATCAACATATGTGTTACTGTCTGAATGAATTAGAAGTTTATCACCTAATACGCACAAGTATTAGCACCTATGTATTTTTTGTTACGCAAAATGACTCTTTTTTTTCTCCTGATGCAGGTGTGAACGCACAATTGTGCTGTTGTTTGGTTGGTGATGCAGCATTGTGAGTTGTTAGATGTTAGATATATGTGACTCAGATTGATTCTTTAATTTGAAGATAAAAGTAGTCTTCAATAGATGTCACCTCTTGTTATTATTAAAGTTTTTGATAAAATATAACATAAATTAACAACGGTCGGTTAACTATTTATTAAACATATTGAAAACAAATACATTCCACAATAATAAAATTAAAAATTAAGAAGAAAATTACATTCCAAAATAATAAATTTTCTGAGTTTATTGAAGACAGAAAATTACAAAAATTATATTTATATAGGACTGTTGAAGACACCCTAATAATAACCTGAACATAAGATCTACGCCATTTAAAATGAAAGCACAAGGACCTCAATATACTCAAACAAATACTTCAGTTTGTCATTTTCCCTTTAATCAATGGATTGAATTTCGATTTTGAATGAAGCAATTTCCATCACTAACATGTTTTCTAGTTTGCCTTCATGAAAACTACAAAAAAAAAAACTTCGATTATTTACACCTGTGACATAATGTGAATTTTAACTTATTCCAATCTAATTTTGTTTATTGAATCCAATTTTCAAGATAGTGTGTAACTGTCAACTAAAGTAGCATTCTATCGCATTGGAATCATTTGGAAAGAAACACGGAGCGCCTGTACAAGTGGAGATTAGAAATCCAGGATTACAGAAAAGCTACTGTTTCTTCAACAAAAGGCTTCAAAGCTCAACGTCCGGAAAAAAGCTGGTGTTTCTAACTACACAACTCCAACAACTTTGTCAAGATCCGTGACATTCTACTAACCTTCATCTGCAAATGTGAGTGTAGTATCAGTCATTGGCTACCATAGCTTCCATTGAAGAGTTGCTCTCCAGTTTCCTGATGCACAATCTACTCTGCGGAGGAAGGCCTTTGGCGGAGGAGGAGGCTGCTTCAACATCCACAATAAGAGTGTCTTCTTCCTTGAAATCTCCTTTCAATACTCCCATTGCAACTTCATTTTCAACCAACTGCTGGATTACTCTCTTCACTGGCCTTGCTCCGTAGTTTGGATCAAAGCCCAATGTTCCCAGCAGACCAACAGCTTCCTCCGTGTAGTGAAGATCAATTTTCTTTTGCTTTAGCCTGTCTTTCACTCGCTTCAACTGCATAGAACGATCCTTGATGTTGTTAGATACATTTCAAAAGAGAACTGATGGAAACAAAAGCCAAGGCAGAGAATTTATCGATTGACGGAGTATAGAGACAGTTCAAACTCAGGATCTCAATATGTAAAAGTGAGCTCCTTATCACTTGACCCAACTTATGGTTGTTAGGAACATCCTATTAGAGGGGGTCACTAGTAGAGCTATGAATGATCTTTACCAACCCTTTCAAATAGAACAATTAATGCCCTCTGACAGTCTGTGAATGTAAAACAATGAAAGAAACAGGAAGAGATGACCTAACTATCCTGTTGTGACCCTATGCCTTAACCATAATTTAAAAATAGGGAGAAAAATATAGAGTAGACTCCATAGCAAGAACTCTCAAAATATGTAGTTAAAATGACAGAATAAATTAGACATATATATTAAATGCTAAAGGAATTTCTCTATGACAAAGGTTGCTTACCTGTATCTCTACAATCTTGCTGATTTCTTTAGAGTCCAAAGGCTGGAACACAATGTACTCATCAATCCTGTTCATGAATTCAGGGCGGAAGGTCTGTCTGGCCAACTCAATAACTTGGTTTTTCATCATATCATAAGTAGCATCCTTGTTATCTTGGGTGCTGCGAAGTGTTTCGAGTATGTAGTGTGAACCAATGTTTGACGTCATTATGACCACACAATTTGTGAAACTAACAGTCCTTCCTTGGGAGTCAGTTATCCTACCATCATCTAACAATTGCAGCAAAATGTTGAACACATCATGATGTGCCTTCTCAATTTCATCAAAGAGTACTACA
Source organism: Erodium texanum (assembly GCA_036897725.1). NCBI lineage: Eukaryota > Viridiplantae > Streptophyta > Magnoliopsida > Geraniales > Geraniaceae > Erodium > Erodium texanum. The sequence continues at coordinate 5,320 of JAYMSW010001582.1, read as the reverse complement.
GAATAAGGCCTCCGGCGAATCACTTCAGTAAGCTGCCCACCTTCTTCATAGCCAACATAACCAGGTGGTGCACCAACCAAACGCGAAACTGCATGCTTCTCCATGTATTCACTCATATCGATTCTGACAAGAGCATTCTCAGTATTAAAAAGGTAACTGGCCAAAGCCTTTCCAAGTTCAGTCTTACCAACACCAGTAGGGCCCATGAACATGAAGCTTGCTATGGGTTTATTTGGGTCAGACAACCCTGCCCTTGAACGTCGGATTGCATCAGCAACTGATTTCACTGCAATATCTTGACCAATAACCCTCTCATGAAGGACTTGCTCCAGCATGACTAGCTTGTCCCTCTCTGACTGTTGAAGGTTTGATAATGGTATCCCAGTCCATTTGCTGACAATTTCAGCAATGTCAAGATCACTGACCTCTTCCCGAAGCAAGGAACTTCCTGACCTCTGAAATTCAGAGAGGTTCTTCTCAGCCTCCTCCAATTGCCGCTGAAGAGCTATTAAAGTCCCGTATTTAAGCTCAGCAGCGCGATTTAGGTCATACTCACGTTCCGCAGCTTCCATCTCTAGGTTGACCCTATCAATCTACAAGAAAGACAAATGTAAACAAGGTTAAAGTTTCTAAGATTTTTCTTTCGGAATGAAAAGATCATGAAGTATTAAAAAGTACCTCTTCCTTGATTGACCGTATCCGAGTCATGAGAGTCTTTTCACGGTCCCATTGCTCAGTTAATTCTTTCTGTTTCAGCTTAAGTGAGCTCAAATCATTCTCTAGTTTGTTTAGTCTTTCTTTGGATGCTTTATCAGTGTCATTTTTCAGAGATAATTTCTCCATCTCCAACTTGAGCACAGCTCTATCTATCTCATCTAACTCTGTAGGCTTAGAAGTGATCTCCATCTTCAACTTCGCAGCAGCTTCATCTACAAGATCAATGGCTGAAAAACAAGTAGATTATTATTTTGTGTCCAAAGAATCCCCATTGTACAGCATTCAATTTGCAAAAACTATAATAAGTAAATTGACTTGGACTGAGCGCAAAGGAGTTGAACACAACTGTCTCATTCTTCCTTATACTGGTAGTTAGCCAAAAAAAGGAGGGAAGAAACATATTTCCCCTCGATCTTTTTCTAACTCAGATGAGGTTGGCAAAAGCCTGTACTCATTCACTAGCTAAATTCTCACAACTCACATAATAAAATAATGACTGACAAAGTACGAAATAAGAGCAAATATGAGTTCTTAAAAGTAAAAACATAGGTTTGCAAATCCATTTTACAAACCATCCATCGGATTAATTCAACTTCCTCACAACAGGAGCATGAGTAAAAGGTTAAATTAGAAGCAATCATGGATGATTAGTGATTAGTGATACAATTAATCTGGTCTTTTCTATGTCAATATGCATTATAAGAAAATAATTGACATGGTTATACTAAAAAACTAACATAACTGAACTATTTAAGGAAGTAACATCTACCTTTATCGGGCAAAAAGCGCTCTGTAATGTAACGGTCTGCAAGAACTGCCGCTGAAACAAGGGCACTGTCTGATATTTTTACACCATGATGTAGCTCATAGCGCTCACGCAATCCACGGAGAATAGAGACTGTGTCTTCTACAGATGGTTGACTACAAAATACTTGTTGGAATCGGCGCTCTAGAGCAGGATCCTTCTCTATATATTTTCTGTATTCATTCAAAGTGGTTGCTCCTATGCATCTGAGCTCACCTCGGCCAAGCATTGGTTTCAGTAAATTCCCAGCATCCATAGCACCACTAGTAGCCCCTAAACATGTCCAATAACAACAGGCGCTCCTTATCACACGTTAAGTAATAAAAAAACATATATAAGAATATCAGATAGTGATTCAAGCACACCATCAAGATAAGTTGAGCCACCTAGGTCATCTCCAGCCTACTTCCACCAAGGTTTGGGCAAGAACATCCTACTAAGCACCATCTATCATCCTAGGAGATAACCAGTTCAATAAAGGCCCATATGCCTCAGCTCATAAATTTTAACAATCCCTTAAAACCCCCAAATCTGTGATATTATCTATGTTTTTGATTCTACGACTACTATGTATCAACAATCTTTTTTGTCTCTTTCTGGTCTGTTCTGATGATTACAGCATACCAGCATGTTAAGTCAGTTGAACAATTGAATTTTCTTGGAACAGTTCAGATATATTTCCCCTACAGAAGTGGATTACAGGTACTCCTGGGATATGTAAGTGCGAGCACAAAAAAGTGCATAGAAGTTATCAGTATCACAGTGCACATACGGTTTATACTCAGTGTAGTTTTCAAAAATGTCAAACAGGCTTGACTAAAACACAAACCTGCACCAACAACGGTATGAATCTCGTCAATGAATAAGATTATCTGTCCATTCGAAGCAGTGACTTCCTTCAAGACAGCTTTCAGTCTTTCTTCAAAGTCTCCACGAAACTTGGCTCCAGCAACCAATGAACCCATATCCAGGGAGATCAACTGAAAGTACAATAGATAAATTAAGATCGATATACAGGTCCAGAGCAAATAAAACATAAAAAAAATCAGATTCAATGATTAGAGAGGCTATTATAAATTATATTCCAGTAAGAATTTCAGAGCAAATAAAAAACAAAATCAGATTCAATGATTAGAGGGGATATTATAAATTATATTCCAGTAAGAAAATAAAATGAGGCTTAGGCATTCTTCAACCTAAAGACCAGTAACAAATTAACACAAAGCCACAACAACAGTAGACTGATAGTAAAGATAAAGGCAGATTCTCAAATATAAAAGTAACAGCATCCACCATTATGCAGGAAATGAGTGAAGTAGTGACAAAAATGACAACCTTCCGGTTTAATAGTGGTTCTGGAACATCCCCCCTCACAATTCGCTGGGCTAACCTGCAAAATAAGGTAAGAAGAAGAAATTAGATTAATAATTGGGAGGAAAGAGAACAACTTATCATCCATCATGTTCAATCACAGATCCAAGAGGCGATGTTAGAATCAAAAGCTTTGCTCAGCATCCAGAATATGAAATGAAGGATAGCATACATATAAACAGCAAGAAGACAACTTCAAGACACAAAATGTTCGGTACCATTAATGTAACATAAATGTTTTCGTTCATAAATAAACAAAAGCCACAACAACAACAAAAAAAAAACATGTAGGAATTCAGCATAGATTCGGATAAGAACAGCAAAGCAACATACCCTTCAGCAATAGCAGTTTTCCCCACACCAGGTTCGCCAATGATTACAGGATTATTTTTTGTTCTCCTAGATAATATCTGGATACATCGTCTAATTTCATCATCCCGGCCTATAACAGGGTCAAGTTTACCACGCCTTGCAAGTTCAGTCAAGTCACTCCCATACTTGTCTAATGCCTCGTATTTCCCTTCTGGATCTGAGATAACAAAACAGATGAAAGTAACATTAAGAGCAAGAAAAATGAGACAATAATACAGCAATGCCAATTCGAGGTTTCTCATAGCGTTGTTCCTTTTAACTCAGTTCAACCCTTGATTGATCTGTAGTTATCTCAGTTACCTAGTATAATTCATGATACCAAAAACAGTAGTTGTATACATAGTCTACTAGATGTAAGTTTGGATTAAGATTCTAAGAATTCAATGTAAGATGTGAATCACTTACTTTGGTCAGTAACCCTCTGACTTCCACGTATGGCTTGGACAGCATCCTTCAAATCCTTCTCACTCAGTTGGAGGTTCCTGAATAACTGTTGACCAAACCTCTTATCTGAATAGAACGACAAAACAAGATGCTCAACAGACAAGAAGTCATCTCCCATTTCTTTTTTCACCTTCCGGGCATTCTCCAAAAGGGAGTTAAGGTGTGAACCCAGAATTGGACCACTTGTGTCACCCGTCACCTGAAATTGGTAATCCAAGGGAAACCACTTTCTCATTTCAAGAAAACCATAACTCTAGCTTGCTTAGTGAAAGGTCTCTAGTGCATGTCATACCTTTGGTTGCTTTGATATAAAGTCATTTGTTGCCTGCAGAACCGATGAGTTGTCAAGCCCTGCCTTGGTGAATATTCTCCTTGCCAAACCATCTTTTTGCTCCAAAAGAGCTTTCATTAAATGCTCAGATTCCACAACCTGTTGTTTGCTATCGCGTGCTGCTTCAACAGCACCCAGTATGCCCTCCATTGCCATCTCAGTGAAATCTGATGGATTAATCTGGAAAGAGATTCAAGAACAGGTCAATGAGTAATAAATGAATACATGTTATTTATTCCTTACACAATTCAGTAGGTAATATTAGAGCACTACTTTGATAACAAAGACGGATACCACATAAGATATGGTACATAGAAGAAACAAGTGAATAATCCTTCTGAGCTAGAGATGCAAACTTCAACTCATGAATTCTACACTATTGTTCTCTTACATGTCCAAATAACCCCAAATAATGCATTCTAAACTATAACTTTGTAGAATTCTAGTGCAACAGGTTCTCAACAAGCCTAACGTATTGTGCATGTTTTTAGAAAGCAAACAACATACAGGAAGACCAAGGTTGGCCAAATTTGACATCCAACTAAACAATAAGTAAGAAAAGCTTCACAAATGAGGGTAAGCATTTGCCAACTTAGGCGCTGCAACTTCTACAAACAAAAGATGAATTCCGAAATAGCAAATATCAAAACACTATTTTGAGGTCATATCTTACATTTTCAATAGCCAAGAACAATATCCTTATTGATAAACAGTCACAACCTGCCAATCACTATGCTTTAATTGAAGATAAAACACTGGTTGCAATGTAATTCAATTGCTAACTCTTTTCCCCAATAAGAACAACCCCATTTATGAGAAGATCACCAAATTTTCCTGAACTCCACAGTGCATGTGTCGCATTACGAAAAAAAATGGCCGAACCAGAAAATCTTAACGGTCCTTCCAAAATAAAAAGCACACCATTTAAGAAAATGGCACTATCACATCTAAACAGACACCGAACAATATAAAAATGAAGAAGAAGAAAAAAAAAATACTAATCAGAAGATTATGTGCTTACCTGAGAAGCAGCTGCGGCACTGTACATGGGCGAAGAAGAATGGAACTTTCTAGAAAAAGTCACATTACTCCCCACTCTATAAGCTGACAAGGCCGAGGGCATCGCGTTCTTTCCATTCTCTTCCGAGAACGGAGGGCGGAACAAGGGAGTTCCGGACGGAGAGGAGAGATCTGAGACACGGGAGAGGGCGGCGATAGAACGGCTGCGGAGAGACGAAGCTTTGGCTGCCGCCAAAACAGGCCCGGCCAGCCTCCACGGC
>JAYMSW010001581.1:0-15993 GCA_036897725.1 Erodium texanum | reverse complement strand
AGGCCCGGCTGCCCGATCTGGGCGTCCTGGGATGCTGAGCCCCATATCTGCTCCAACTGGTGTCGACACAACGTGACGGCGCCAGAGAGCATCACTATCCGCGGCTTGGCTGGTGAGAATTTCCGGCAAAACGAATTAGGAAAAGGTTCGGTTTGAAAAGGGGAGCAGGAAAGGAGCGGACGAAAGCCCCTCCCCGCCGGTGATGGCGGCCGCTGTCGACTAAGTCCGGGGAAAGTTAAGGAGAGAGTAATTTTTGAGAGAGAGAGTACTTATTTTGACTTAGGTTTGCAATCTAATCCTTATCTTGTATTATAATTTAGCTTTTAATGCAACTATAATGTCATAAATTCAAACTCGTAATTAAAGCTAAACTAATAAATACTCTTTACCAACTCAGTCAAGCACTTGGCTACCGAGCTTTTCAACACAATAATCTTCACGGAATAATCCATAAATTAGGTAGGCATCTAGTACCTTACATGTGTTTTTAAATGTAAACAAAATAACTTAATATTTTTTTATTTTTCCCTTTGTCAATACGACCTAATTTTAGGTTTACACTGTTCCGTATGCATTTCGCGGTGGATCATGATTTAGTGTGTACGCAAATGAACCGTTGAAAGGATTAAGTAACTATGCTTAAGTCTTAAGCCACCTAATAATGATCCATCCACAATGATGCTTCATTCATTTAATTTAATTGTTTCGGTCACACCAGTGTTGGCGGCTGTAAATTGGCAAGTTAGGTCCTTGCATGAATTAACCATGCATTTTACATCACTAATTAGGTGATCAATATATATTTTATGTAACTTTTGAGTTAATGATAAATAGACATTATTGTTAAATTATCATGCTCCGATTTTGTCCACCACGAGGTTTGAATTGTATATGATGTTGATATAAACCCAAGGAATCTCTATGTGTTGTTAAAGTTAACAAGTGTATATAGTTAGTGTTGTTTTGTTAAATTTATACGATTACATAGAACTAGTAAACTATATCGAATTTAATGATAGCCTATACTCTTGATTCGGTTGAAGTGAACATTTTGTTTAGAGTAAAAGGTAAGGACTAAAATTCTAAAAATATGATCAAATCGGTCAATCATACCTCTTTTGTCATGTACTCATAAAAATAGTATTCAATTCAATATATATATATTTCGTTTGTGAACATATTTAAAAAAAGAGTATACATAACAAGATTTTCATTTTTAATTAGTTGATCAAAATGTGACTATAACAAATTATATTTTCTGATTTGAAAATTAGAATGGAACCAATACACAGTCAAGAATATAATATTAGATCAAATATGACTTATTGCTAACTATATAAATAAAATGTATTGATTTAGAATTAGAGGACAACATTTATGTCAAAATCAAATGTTAATTAAACATGAAAAATGAGAAATAACCATAATAATGGGTTAAATTGGGTTGTACAGAAAAAATAAATTTGAAATTAGCATTTAAACTTTTTTGTGTTATAAAAATTTCTGAATTTTTATTATTGAATTTTAGTTTGAAGTAAACAAAAAATAATATGAAAAAAATAAATACAAAGTGAATGGAGAATACCGGTAACCGGTAACGGTGAGCAGTCCCAGCGGAACTCTCCTCCTCTTAGATACATATATGCCAACCGCTATATATTATTGTCTCTTTCCCTTCTCGGAACAAACCTCACTCATCTTCCTTCTCTCTCTAGCTCAGGCTCTGGCTGGCCCTCTCCGATCCCAATTTTCCAGGTACCGATTTCGCATTTCCTTCTTCCGATCATCGCGTGCTAGTTTCACTCTCATATGATCGGTTTGATTATGCAATTTCGACGGTTGATTGTGGTTTGAATGTCACCTAATTTGTGATTTCTTATATATCGGTGGATTGTTTCTGATTGTAGCATCTGATCTTGTCTTCTCAGCTTATTTGATGTATGAGAATGTCTGAATGTGTTGTTATTGTTGTTTATTGGTGTTGGTACTGTGTTTGAGCTTTGGTGTTTCAGGCTTTCAGCTGAGGATTTGGGTATGGTTTTGTTGGGTTGTTGTGCCTTGTTGATTTGGTTATGGGGGTGTGATTATGATAGTTGTTTGACTGTTACTGTGATGGTGTTTAGATATCTGTTTGTGTTGTGATGGGGGTATAGTTTATAGCTTTTCCTCTATGTTGATGATGGAGATAGACTGTTGGGATCATTGGGTATTTGGGTTGTTTTGTTTGTGAAATCAAGTTTTGTGGGTTTGGTTCTTACTTGTCACGTCTAACTAAACCTCCATTTTTTGTCATTTCTATACTACTGAAGAGAAGGGTTAAGGTTGGTAGTTTTGTACGAATGAACTTTCCGGGTCTTCACAATGGTGGGAGCCTTGCATATGGGGATATCCTTTACATTCCTTCTACATAACTATGGTTCAAGATTTGAGTAGAATCAGATGGTTTAGTGCTTATTTGGCGAAAGGGATATTGTTGACTAAGCTATTGAATTTTGTTATGGTTCTGACTGATCTTACTTCTTACATATATTAGTCAAGTCTTATAGTTCCCTACAAAAGACCTTTTCCCAGTCTTCACAGTGATAGGAGCCTTGCACATAGGGATGCCCTTTACATTCGTATTATATAGCTACGTTTCAAATTTGAGTAGAATCAGATAATTTAGTGCATATTTGGCGAAAGGGGTATTGTTGATTAAGCTTTTGAATTTTGTTATGGTTCTTACTGATCTTACTTCTTACATATATTAGTTGTGTCTTATAGTTCCCAACTCACATGAATGTATGCTCTCTTGGTTTTATCGTCCTGGTGGATTTATGTTTAGTTTGGTTGAGGAACTAGATGGTGATTAGGAGTGAAGATTAGAGTTGTTCTTTTGAAAGCCGTGCCTTCTCCAACGTCTATACCCATGCATGGTTGATTATTTTTCTCAGGTGCACAGAAGTAGGAGAAAACGCTAGTGCACTCGTGAATAGACTGTGATTCGTGAACGATGAGAGCTGCCTTTCTTGCCCTTCTTATTGACTTTCTCTAATCTAAATTCAGGTAATGCTGATACGATGAGTGAATATTGAATCAGTCCAATCTGAATATACACCTAGTTACTAATGTTTGGATCATATCATGGCTTTACCTTTCCCTTCTACATGCTTCTTTGACTTTGAAGAATGTTCTCTCAATTCTACGGGAGGCTGTTTGGTACAGATTGAGTAATGTGAGTGAACTAATCCTCAGAGTTCACTACCTTAACAAAGTGAGGCAGTGAGGCGGAGTTTGTTATTTAGCATATAAGTGGTTTCATATATAATAAAAATGCATAAAAATGTAGGTATTTTGCAGATGTCATGGTACCATTTCGTACTTTCCTTAATAGGGACATATTGACCATGATTTTTCTTTTTGGAGTTCTGTTAAACTCATAAATGGGTCATCAAACATAAACAACACTCTGATGCTATGTTAAACTTACTCCAATGCAAAAGCTTAAGCTAGTAGGTGGAGGGTTGGTCACTAAATCCACATTTTTTCAATGAGGGACACTTCAACTAGTTTTAAAGGAGATGTGGTGGGTCATGTCCTGCAAATTAGTTGTAGCCATGACATGAAGTCTAAGATTGAATTGTTAGCCTAGGATGTGCAATTACTTGTGCTCTTTATGCGATCATGAGGTTTTGTGCTAATGATTCATTCTTTCATCATTGGAGGCACTTTTTGATTATCTCTTTTGTCTTGGACCTGTTGTAATGCTTTTATGTTGCTAAAACCTCAACTGTTGGTAAGAGCTTCATGGAATCCGGTCTAGTTCTGTTGGATCATTTTCTCCATCCTTGTTTTTGAATGAGCAAAACACTCTTAAGTTGTTCATGATGGCAGTGGAATTATGTGCCTCCCCCTCCTCTCTCCACCTGTTCCTTCTACTTTTTTGCTGTTGTTTCCAAGAATTTGATTGTCATCAAGCTTGAAAATGAAATTCGCTACTATTACCTGTAATTTCGGCAATTGACTACATGGAAATGGTAAATGCTAACACGGTGGCCTCCAGAAGACTTACTGAATATACAGAAAGGCAGTGCATTGATAACTATTGTGGTTGCATGCCCTGAAAAAGGGCATAGGAAGGCTGAACTGGAATATTACCATGGTAACTAACTGAAGAGGAAGGTGGAATAGATGTGGTTTCTAGCAATCCATTTATTATTTTATTTTATGTTTTTAAGGACATGACTTTTGACAGGTTAAGTATGTGGAGCATGAATTGAGTTGCCAAATCCAATTATTGATGTAAGACTATGTGCACGTTGAGTAACTATTGGTTTTCGAAACCCACCGATATATATGTATATATTCGGGTTAAATAGCTACCCTTCTTACCCAGGCAAGGTGTATCTAACTCAGTTCATGTTATTTGGCATCTTTAGGTTTCCTAATCCCTTCTTGTTTACATATTTCCTGATCTTCCTTCCCTTTCCGATAATACTATTTTATTGAATTCAGGTCTCCATCTATGTATGTTTTACAAGGCTGGGGTGTTCTTGACCTTGTAATACATGACCTTAATCTTCACATGCCAAAATTACAAAAGAATGACATTTGATTGGTAAAAGATTTGCTGCACTATAAGGATAAATAATAATGTTTTGTTATCGTATATTTGTCTCCATATGTATGCATAACTGTGTTAGCTAAACCATCATGTTAATAGATGCTGAAACTCTATGCTACTTGCTTCAGCATATTGTGTAGGCCTGGAAATGGACTGGTCTTTCGAAATGGGTTATTCTGCACTTTAATTCTGATTATATTCTTGTATGTTTCTTGGATTGCCAGCAGCATTCGTAGAAATATGGGGCATAGGCATCTTTTCAACCCATCCCATATGTTTGACACTGATCATGATCAGAACTGGAATCACCTGCATGCTGAGCAAACTTACATACATATGGGTAATATGGCCATGATTGTTTTTACCTGTACAGTAATATTAATGACTCTATTTTATTTATTAACTATTTTTACAGGTGATTTTGCTTATCTTAATGTGCAGCTAGGGCTGGCAGTGCTGATAGTGGTTCTTTCTTTTATCCAGCTGAAAACATGTCAGTAGATGGAGTGCATTTCACTTCTCCGTGGAATCCTTCACCAATGTCAAATGGATACACTTCTTCAATTCTCAATGGGGAACTACTGCACTACCAAGCAGATGCTTCAGGCCTATCTCATGATCCTTTGCTACACTCATCAGCTGCTGGTACTTTCCCTACAGTCTCCACTAATTATGTGCAGGGATCCTCTTCTAATTATGACAGACAGAAGTCCCATGCCATTGAGGGAAATTTCATTGATCTTACAATGGACAATGGAAGAGGACATCACAAGCGAAAAAGCCCTGCAGTTTGTGACAGAGACATTTCAAGCAGATACTACAATGCCGGAAGTTCCTCTGATTTTGCAATATCATCTGAATTTCACCAGGGGAATCACGGTGTAGAATCTCAACAATTGTCTTCGGAGCGCATTAATATAAACCCTAGTTACAGAAGCAGCAACCTGGTTAGGGGCGAGGGTTCTTCGCGGAATGTGAGAAGTCGGGCTGCATTTGATTTGGAAACCAATCTTTCTAAGACAAATTTATCGAGCAGTCCGCTGTCCTATTCTACAAGCTATCCCATTGAACACTCCAACTCTGTGGAACTGTCAGGTCAGGGCATCAGTGGTTTAGGCCATATCAGTACGAATCCAGGACACGGAAGGTTTGCAGTCACAGGTTAGTGTCTTATGCTTTTTTAAAATAGAATTTCAAGTCTGCTATTGTTTTGTCTAACAACTTCTGTATTTGAAAATCACAGATGCTAGTGGTTTTAGTCACGAGGCAAACCACTTCCTTCCAGGAAGTAGTAGTAACAATGGTTCTCTAGAGATGCATGATTTCAGCTCAGCCAGAAATAATGTTGCTCCCCTGAGCGTTCATGGCACATCAACCCAATCCATTAGGGGTGTTCGTAGCAGCTATTCTCACCGGTCTACTCCAGCTTTTAGAGCGTCTTCTAGTACCTTGTGCTTGGGACCAGTTTCACCTTCTGAAGAGGGGTTGCAGTTGGTAGCTGAAAACTACTCCTCCAGACATCCAAGGCCTCTATCCAGCATTGGGTGGAGTAACAATGACAGGAGCGGGAGATCAAGGATATCTAATGAGAGGCATCGGTTGTCTGAGGATTCAGATTTCCATGATCGATTGGCTTCTGAGGTATGTATCTTTTCAAGTCTCATTGATATAAACTTCTCCATGGTAATGGAAAAATAATATGTTTCCTGTTGAATGTTTAAGACTGACATCTACACATGAGGCCGTGATTACAGTGATGACCTGAGAGTGTATTCAGCGCTTTGACAACATTCTTTCTAGCTTATATAAGTTACAGAAAATGCGTTCAAGAAAGGACATTCTTGATTTTACACTTCCGAAAAGAATAGTGTTTGGGTTATATGCTTGAGCTCATGGTGCTTGTGCTATATTTTATATTTCTTTAACCACTCGTGGATTGGTCTCAGGATCCTGATCTCATTTAAAACTTTTAAAGGATCACTATGATAACCTGAATACTGTCTGGGGAAATTGGAATTCAACTGCAACTCAACACCTGCCAAAGTTCATCTTAGGATGTGATTTACTTGTGCAATCTTGTCAAACTTTAACCTGATTCTTATGATCTGCAATGAGGTGTTTGGAGCCATTTAGAGGTAGCACTATTACTTAGCACTTATAGTGCAGTGTATGTAGAAATAGAATCATATGAAAGAACTTTCTTCAGTGAATACTATAGAAACTCTTCTGTGAATTGATTCAGAGAAATCTAGCATCTATGGCCAACCTTATGTATCAATAAAATGCCTAGTTCTACAACCAAACCCGTAAAGTTGTTTTTCACTGGAATCATCAGCCAAACCACTGTGACATTTTTGTTATTATTTGGTGTTTCTTTGGCAGGGTTTTATGCTTGTGCAGAGGCCAGCCCTATCCAGAAGTACGTTTGATCAACACAGAGACATGAGGCTCGACATAGACAATATGAGCTATGAGGTTCTTATTCTTTTTCCATCTCTGCTACCCATTTTGATTTATTTGGGTCTCCAGAAATAATAAACTAATCTGCTTGTGCAGGAATTGCTTGCATTAGGGGAGAGGATAGGAAGCATCAGCACGGGCTTGTCCGAAGATTCGATATCCAAGTGTATGACAGAAACTATTTATTGTTCATCAGATCTGGCGCAGGATGAAGAAATCTGTGTAATATGTCTGGTAAGAACTTGCATACATACGCACAGGGGGAAATTACGTTTTACTACGATGTGCTATTCATAATTTTCAGCTTACTACTCTGAACTTTGAAGCGTGTCAATTTACTACCTCAACTTTTAAATATATCAATTTACTATCTGAACTTTTAAATGCGCCAGTTTATTGCCCTATACTTTGAATTAGTTGCACTATCAGTCAAGTTGTATAGAAGCCGTTAAATTTAAGGTTTAGAGAATATGAGATGCCGAAATTATGTCTTCCCGTGCTCAGTCACCTGATGGCATTTCATATTCTTAAAACCTCAAAACTAACGAATTCTATACAACTTAACCGACAATGCAACAAGTTCAAATTATAAGGTGGTAAATTGACACAAATAAAATTCAGGGTAGTTAATTGTCACACTTCAAAGTTCAAGGCAGTAGACTGCAAATGCAGATCGAGAGTAACACAACATAATTTCCCCTACATACAATGTCGTTCGACTTCTGCTTGTATAAGATATGACCAAATGATATGAAGTTTAGCTACATTGCTACAACTAGCTCCTATAAAATCCCGATATTTTTGCTGTATTGTCGATTTAGTTAGGATGTGAATATGTACTTGGTTTCTGTGTTAACAAACTCGTTCTAATGGAACTTTCAGGAACAATACGGGAACATGGACGATGTTGGCGCACTGAAAGCATGTGGCCACGATTTCCACGTGAGCTGCATCAGGAAATGGTTGTCGATGAAGAACGTGTGCCCGATTTGCAAAGCTTCCGCTTTATCTGATTATTCGCCGGGGAAGTAACTTATTGTTACTTCACCACCTCTGTCTTGTACATAATAGAAACATTCCTCAGGTGGAGGAACCAGATTATGATCCGTCAATCCTTAGAGGGATTGCTAATCAGAGTTGATAAATTTGTTTAGGTAATTATAGTTTAATAATTTGTTTTAGGCTTCCACACGTTTTTATTGAAGCATTTATTTTATATATTGCACAATTTGATGGATGAACTTATTAAAAGCTGGGTTTTGTTAGTACACGTAAAAAAAATGTCATTTAGAATTAGAAAAATGTTGGTGTCTGGCTTATACTTGGTTCAATGGTCAAAACATTGGGATTTTCACTTGTTTTTAGTTCATCAAATAATTTTATTTATTTATTTTTATTTCACTTGTCAATATTTATGTTATAGTTGACTTTCTACTAAAGTCTCCATGTCACGTGTCAGTTCTATTTTAGAACGGGAGAAAAAATTTGTTCGACACTTTTGTCATGATTTAACCCCTGATATATACTCCACTTAATAGAAAAACAAGTTTTTTTCTACAAAAAGGAAATTTAGAACATGAATAATCTGATTTAATGAGATAAAAAAAATATAATGTTTGAAGTCGAATTCATAATATATTAAAAAATACTTCTTTTTGAGTTAATATTTTACATTAAATATACCATGTTCTCAGAAATATTGGATCCTAGTTATGATTAATTCATCATCTTTCCTCTAAATCCGTACACGTATGCAAGTAATTTTCGTACCCGACCTGATATAAAAACTTAAAATTAGATTGGGAGGTGACAGGTAGTAACCGTTGGATGGAGACAAAATAGGCAATTCTCACAACGGTAAGTTCCAGAAGGATCCGGAGTCTTCGAGGCGCGTAATGCTTACGCGGTCTTTCTCGCGATTTCCGGAAACAATTAGGTTGCCTAATCCAATTAGAGTCGGCTACTTCTTCCTCGTCTCTCCTATAAAACCAGTCCTCGCAGATCTAAGTTCTTCATCAATCTCTTTAGCAGCAACAATCAATTTTTGCTCTGAATCTCAATCTTCTCTCTCAGAAAACTTGTTTCCCTTGTTCGATTCTGAAAATATGCAGATCTTTGTGAAGACGCTCACCGGGAAGACAATCACTCTCGAGGTCGAGAGCTCGGACACGATCGACAACGTGAAGGCTAAGATCCAGGACAAGGAGGGAATTCCTCCGGACCAGCAGCGCCTGATCTTCGCCGGAAAGCAGCTCGAGGACGGCCGGACCCTCGCCGATTATAATATCCAGAAGGAGTCTACGCTCCATCTGGTCCTCAGGCTTCGTGGAGGGATGCAGATCTTCGTCAAAACCCTAACCGGGAAGACGATTACTCTTGAGGTCGAGAGCTCTGACACAATCGATAACGTCAAGGCTAAGATCCAGGATAAGGAAGGGATTCCACCGGACCAGCAGAGGTTGATCTTCGCCGGAAAGCAGCTGGAGGACGGCCGGACTCTCGCCGATTACAATATCCAGAAGGAATCGACTCTTCATCTGGTCCTGAGGCTTCGCGGAGGGATGCAGATTTACAGGCAAGACGATCACTCTTGAGATCGAGAGCTCTGACACAATCGACAACGTCAAGGCTAAGATCCAGGACAAGGAAGGAATTCCTCCGGATCAGCAGCGTCTGATCTTCGCCGGCAAGCAGCTGGAAGACGGCAGGACCTTGGCGGACTACAATATTCAGAAGGAATCGACCCTTCACCTTGTCCTCAGGCTTCGCGGAGGGATGCAGATCTTCGTCAAGACCCTTACCGGCAAGACGATCACCCTCGAGGTTGAGAGCTCCGACACAATTGATAATGTCAAAGCCAAAATTCAGGACAAGGAGGGTATTCCACCAGATCAGCAGAGGCTCATCTTCGCCGGGAAGCAGCTGGAAGACGGCCGGACACTAGCTGATTACAACATTCAGAAAGAGTCGACCCTCCACCTTGTTCTGCGCCTGAGGGGTGGTATGCAGATCTTTGTGAAGACTCTGACCGGAAAGACCATTACTTTGGAAGTTGAGAGCTCAGATACCATTGATAATGTGAAGGCAAAGATCCAGGACAAGGAGGGTATCCCACCAGACCAGCAAAGGCTCATCTTCGCCGGGAAGCAGCTGGAAGATGGCCGCACCCTTGCTGATTATAACATTCAGAAGGAATCTACCCTTCACCTGGTTCTCCGTCTGCGTGGTGGTTGCTAATTTCGGATCCTCTTTGCTGGATGGTGGTCACGTCTTTGATGGTTAGCCTTTTATGTTTTCTGCTATGTGATGTTTCTATCAGTGGATGAATGTGTAATGTGACCTTTGGTTTATGGTAATTTGAATAAAAGTCCTTAATTTGTGTTCCAAAATGCCTGATCTTTCAGTCTTTCTTAGTTAATTTTGTTGCTTGATGTGGTATCGAAATTGCTTTGATATTGTGGAAGTACAATTGACATGATCATGCTCCTGAAATTTGTAGGAGTGAAAAGTTTTGGCTTGCTTTGTGGCAGATAAATTTGGCTATTTGTTGATGCTAAGAACTTCTTGATATTGTAAAAACCTTTGAAACCCAGGAAAGATAATGATCGGAAGAATTGTATTTGTGTTTAAAGTTCTGTTACTAGATTTTCTTGTGTGATAGCTTAGGTTGGAGATAAACCACCGTGTCAAGTGCACTAGGATAGTTTTGTCAGTATGCAGATTTGGGGTTGTGGATAGTCAAAATTAGCTTCCTGGTAGAGAAGTACCAGTCACTTCCTTAAGGACCTGTTTGTGGAAGTTGTCTTCTAGTGAATGCTTGAACTTCATGTTGGACAGAAGATGTCAAAACCCATTTTGATGCTGGAATGTGCATGAGTACAAAGACCAGTTAAAAAAAAATCTTCAGTGAAAGATGTAATTAGAGATAAGGAGGTGATGGTTCTTATATCCGTCGGAACTATAATGAAAGCCATGATAATGGATTTATTAACGAAGTGCGAATTTGGAGCTGCATGCATAGAACAAAACTGAAGGAGTGCATCAAGTCCAGGCCAAGGTGCATAGAATTCCTGAGGTATGTCACCATCATATTCGTTTATGTTTTTTTTAAGCTGGCTTCTGTTTATTTTGTTCTCAATACCATATACTTGTCTTTGATCTGTATCCGTCTCAAATCACATAAAAATAAAACTCAGAGCATGCACTTCTGAAGAATGTTGTGAACTAGTACCTGTATGTGATTCTCTTTATTTCCTGCTTTCATTTTTCATTCCGTTCTCAATTGTCCAAAGTTTGTCATTTTACCTATCCATGCGGTATATCTGTTCTCCATCTTGGTTTCAACTTATGCTGAAACTTTCATGTCTGAGTCCATAATTTTGTTAATGCACTCATGTACTAGTCATTCGAAATCCATAATATTAGTATTTACCAAAAGACATTGTTGGTCATCTTGTTCCTTACAGTGATTTTCTGATGAGGCAGAGTTTGTTGAACCTACTGGAAACTAGAAACCCAGAAATTTGAATGCATTAAATCTTATTGCTTCATGGGCTTTGATTGAAACTGGGCCATTGGGGTTACTCTGATCTGTTCATTCTACTTTTTGGTTGCTCAAACTTGTCATGTACATTTGACTACTGTTTCAGCAAACATAAGCTTCATCTTCCTGAGCAAGCTTGTCCATAACTTATATAAGTTGATCTCCAATGTTCTTGCACAGACATTACAGAACCCAAAAAACCAATGGGCAAGAAAATAACTCTGGAGGTAGAAACTTCAGATGACATCGAAGATGTCATAATCGAAACCCTCCCTAACAACTCCATCAGAATCGTCAAAGTGAAGGTACACCAGAACAAGAACAGGGACGAGAACACCAGATCAAGCTTGGATCTTCCATCCTCATCAGGCTCTACTCTGCACCTCGGGATCTGCTTGAAGGTGAGTATGCAGATCTTTGTTGAAACCGTCATTGGAGAGAGATTCATATTCCAAGTAGAGAGTTCAGATACGGTTTTGAGCTTGATGGGGAAGATCAAGGAGAGAGAGAGGTTCCCCATGAAGCACCAGAGGCTGGTGTTCAGAGGGAAGGAGATGGAGAAAGAACTGACTCTAGCCCATTACGATGTTCATAATCACTCTACGATTCAGCTGGTGCTCGAGATTGGTGCTCCGGCACCTTCCAATACCAACAGCACCAGTTCCAAGAGACCAAGGTACCAAGTAGAATGAATCATCATTGTGTTCATTTGGTTTCTTAATCTTTGGTTCCTTTGTGAAACAGGTCGGAGGAGATATGAAGAACATGGGAGTGAAGCTTGAACTCATGAAGCTAGAACTTTTGATGTACTAAGAAATTAGCTTACATGAGAATGTTTACTTGATTTTGAGAAGTAGTCAAGTGTTCAAATTGTTGTACAACGAAGACATAGGAAACTTATATACTACTACTTTTATGAATGGATTAAGTTCGGCTTTATGTTTTTCGTTTTAGAAGATAATTTTTTTAAAATTTTACAATAACATTTCACACCACGTTATCAGTACTTGTTTGCTCTCGAAGCCCAAACTATGATATGCAAATTGGGTGCTAGTGTCCTCGTTGATTAAGTGAGAGTTGAACGAGTTACTTGAAATTGTGGAACTTATTGAACATTATGGCTCTCAATTAACGAGGACTATTATCACCAATTTGATTACCTTCTATGGTTGTATCAGCTGTAGTTTGTACTTTGAAATTCTTATCTACCATAACCTTATCTCGGGATTGATTTTGAATATGTTTCAAGGGAAAACTACAAGAAAACAACGATGAAGTATGCTTGTTTTGCAAAAAACAACGATGATTTTATCGGTTTGATTCTAAAATTCAAACGGCTATTGCAATGGAGAAGATGGAAGGGAGAAAGGCAAAAACATAATGACATCATCATATCTATTTTAGTTTTCTTTTAAATATATTTTTTAATTTCTTTAATAACAAAAAGGATATTTTGGACATTTTACTAGGTACTAACCACCATACAGGAAAAAAAAAAAAAAAAAAAGTCCAAAAGATATTTCTTCAATTATTGTACACCTTTACTCTTTCACACATCAACAGCCTCCATTCTTGGATCTATCTTCTTCGTACTTCGAAATCAAAAACATGTCTACTGATTTGAGGTACTTCTCTCATACACATCCCTTGTATCTTTCCATATCTTCCTTGTGTTTGTAATTTTGCTTTTGATTTTGTTCTTGGGAGTATATAGAAGAAGCTAGAGGGAGCTGTAAGTGTGGAACTAATTGATCTTGTTGCACAACAAAGGGAAGAGTGAGATTGAGCCTTCAATACTTGTCTTAGAGCCAAATCTGAAGAAAATAAAAGATGTGAGTCTACATTTCACATATATATTTTCTGTGTTTTGTATGGTTTTATGATCTTTCATCTCTCTACAAACTACACCTCACCTAATTAATTTTCTGAATTTAGTTTACTCTTAATTTTAGATTTTGTTTCATAGATCTTCTTTGTCATTGTTTAGCAAGACATTGGATCTTAAATTAGATCTCCTTTTGAAGAAGATATCATCACATAAATCAGTTAGAATATGAAGTTTGGAAACTTAATTTTACATTGCAAAGTTCATCAATAAATGTTCTAAACTTAGGTTTGAAAATTTCCAGACCTCTAGTTTTCACTTTTCTGCACACTTTTGAAATCAGAATAGTTAAATTACTAATTAACTAGCATTCACCTTATGCACATATAGCCATATTTGTTTGTCGTACTAAATAAAAACCAGTTCTTATCGTACAATACTGTTGGAACCTATAACACATTTTGTTGGAACCTTTGGTTCACTGCGATTCTACTTTCTTTTATTTCGAAAAAAACAACAATTTACTAATGTTTATTCACCATACATTTCTTTCCATTTCCACATTCTTTTGTGATGATTTGGCATCTCATTGGGCTTCATCTTCATTACCAGATTTCCGTTTTGCAGCATCAGCTACATTTGATTTTATCCTCGCTTGCAATATATATATATATACTAACCATTGTGGAGCTGGTGCTAATTCCTATACTTGTCGTTATTACTTCTTCAAATACTGGCACACCAACTATACCAGGTATTTTATTCTTTAATTTCATTCCCATATTCTATTATTTTCCTATATTTCTTATAACTAAATGGTCCCCCTTTTTCCAGATATTTGCATAAAATGGCAGAGGAAGTTGCGGCGTCTGTATTTTCTGTAGCAGCGGAACCAGTGATGAAGAAAGTACTACGTCACCTTGGTTATGTCTTCAGTTTTAACAGCATTGGCAAAGAACTCGATCTGAAGAATCAAGAACTAAAGCGGAGACATGATGGGGTGCAACACCAAGTTGAGCAAGCAGAACGTGATGCCCAGACAATAGAGGAAGAAGTAGCGAAATGGCAGGGAGAGGTGAAAACTATCACTGCAGAGGTACAAATGCTGGAACAAGATATAGTGCAGAAGAGGAGTTGTTTCAATGGGCTGTGTCCTAATTTGTTTTCCCGATATATTCTTGGGAAACGTGCGACCGAGAAAACAGCTGCAATGACAAGTCTCTTGCAGAAGGGGAATTTCTCTCGGGTGTCCTATCGTCCTGCTGAAAATCTTCCTGTAATTGCTGAGCTCCAGGGAACAAAAGATATCTTGCCTTCTAAATCGGCAAATGCTGCTTTCGGTCAGATCATGAAGGAACTGAAGGATGACAGGAAGAAGATCATAGCACTCCATGGGATGGGTGGAGTGGGGAAGACAACATTGGCAGTGGAAGTGGGCAAGAAGGCCAAGGAGCTGAAACTTGTTGATGAGGTTGTTATGGGTGTTGTGTCTCAGACCCCAAACATTGAAAGAATTCAAGGTCAGATTGCAGACATGCTTGGTCTTCATTTCCAGGATGGAAACAGTTCTCTAGGAAAAGCAAAACAGTTGAGATTGAGATTGGAGAAGAGTGACAAGAAAATCTTGATTGTCTTGGATGATCTGTGGGAAAAACTCAACTTGGCAGAGGTGGGAATTCCAACCAGTGATGATAGTAACAATTTGAAAATTCTTCTCACGATGCGACAACTACATGTATGCAAATCCATGGGTAGTCAAGCCAACATTCCTCTTCATTTGTTAACTCCTGCTGAAGCATGGGATTTATTCAAAAGGATTGCAGAGGTAAGCGATGACAAGCCCTCTCCTCTTAATGATGTAGCCAAGTTAGTAGCCAATGAATGCAAGGGCTTGCCTCTAGCAATTGTAACTGTTGCAAGTACTCTTGAAGATTGGGAAGTAGCTCTTGAGCGGCTAAAGGGGTCGCGATTCATAAACATCCGAGATGCTGATAAAGATGCTTACAAATGTTTAAGGTTGAGTTATGAGTATTTGCGGAATGAGGAGTATAAGTTATGTTTCTTGCTTTGTTCATTATTCCCGGAAGATGCTGACATTGAAGTAGAGGTGTTGGCGAGAACCCTTGTTGGGCTAGGTCGTTGTGAAGATGTTGATGGCCCCATTGATAAAGCAAGGAAGCAAGTGCATGTCATGATTAGAGGCCTCCAAGCTTGTAATTTGTTGTTAAGCAGCCGTTACGATGCTATATATGGTGGATTGTGTGTTAAAATGCATGATATAGTCCGTGATGTTGCCTTGTGGATAGCATCTGAAGGAGAGAGTACTGATTTTGTATTCTTGGGGAAATCTGGAATGGGTTTGAAGGAATGGCCGAATCCGAGAAAGGTAAACTATAATAACTTGGTTGCAGTGTCTTTGATGAAGAACGAAATCTGTCAACATCCTGGTGGACTGTTATGCTCAAGACTGAAATTGTTGTTCTTGGACGAAAATGGGTGTTACGACTTCCCGAATGAGTTTTTTGGCGGAATGGATGCTTTACAAGTACTGAGTGTCTGTCA